>JXCR01148896.1:41190-57443 GCA_002079205.1 Phalaenopsis hybrid cultivar
TTTTTTTTTTTCACGGAAGGAAGGTACGGTGCCTCCGATTTGTTTCCGATTTGTTTCCGATTTGTTTCCTTTGCTGTTTGGGAAATTTCTCCTCGAGCAGAAGATTAGCTTCCTAAAGCGGAAAATTCAAGAAAATCTGCTGTAAATTCATTCCTAATTAAGAACTTAATTAAGAAAGTTTAATTAAGAAATATTTTAATTTTTATTTTTTTTTAAAAAAAACTTCATTAAGGAATTTATTTTTCAATCTTTTTTTAGAAAGATTTTAAGCAAGCAGTTGCAGAAGAATTTACAGAATAATTTATTGTTTGATTAATTTCAAATGACAACTTCTGGTGCAAAATTCGAGGTGGTGAATTTTAATGGAACAGTTAACTTAAGATTGTGACAAACAAGAGTAAAAAATCTGTTGGCTTAACAAAGAACCTTGAAAGCTTTGCGGGCATCAAAATCGGATGTCATGGAAGATGAAGATTGAGAATAATTGCTACTACGAGCGGCAACAACCATACAATTATGCCTGATAAATGATGTTATGGAAGTAGTGTCCATAATTATCTAGAATTTGGAAACCAACGGAAGCAGAATGTAGGGAAAAATTTTCATGACGACAGTTTATATGTCAAGGGTAAGCATGATCATTGAAGGAAGAAAGAGGATGATTATAGAATGCGAAATTCCAGATCCAAGTCCAAAGGCAAAAAATTAATTCATTGATACAATTGCAAGGAGCCAAGTCATATGAAGAGAGATTGTCCAAAGCTCAAGAAGTAGACTGAAGAGAAAGATGATGAATCATCGAAATCTGTAACTATAGTGTAGAGTGACAATTCAGATTGCAGTGATGGCGATATACTTTCAGTTTCATCAACTCAGTTCACGGATGCATGAATTCTTGATTCATGATGCTCTTATTACATAACACCTAATAGGGAGTGGTTTACTTCATACATGTCAACTAATTTTGGCTTAGTTTATCTAGGTGATGATATATGCTGCAATATTATTGGTATTGGAGAAGTCAAAATTAAGATTTATGATGACACAACTAGAACATTATGTGATGTTAGACATATTCCAGATCTGAAGAAGAATTTGATTTCTTTGAGCACTTTACATAGAAATGATTAATTCCTAAGGCAGATGGGGATAGAGAATCCATCAGAATTTTTAGGGGTGCATTGACTGTGATGAAAGGACAGTTAACTGCATGTAATATCTACAAACTGTTGGGGAGTACAGTTGTAGGTGAAGTTCATTCTATGGAGTCAGATGATGATAGTATAAAGCTATGACATATGCGTCTGAGTCATCTCGGTGAACGTGAGATGCCAGAATTGTATAGAAGAAACCTGTTGCATGGTGTTAAAAGCTGTAAGCTCGATCTTTGTAAGTTCTGTGTTCTTGGAAAATAGACTTAAGTCAGTTTTATGAC
The DNA here is from genome assembly GCA_002079205.1 of Phalaenopsis hybrid cultivar. Classification (NCBI taxonomy): domain Eukaryota; kingdom Viridiplantae; phylum Streptophyta; class Magnoliopsida; order Asparagales; family Orchidaceae; genus Phalaenopsis; species Phalaenopsis hybrid cultivar. Next base: position 42,626 of record JXCR01148896.1, read on the forward strand.
TAGAAAACACAAAACTGAAGGGATTCTTGATTTTGTGCATTCTAATGTATGACGCCCTACTATGGAGTCCTTATTGGCAGGATCTCAGTATTTCGTTACATTTATTGATGATTTCTCCAGGTACGTTTAAGTGTATTTCTTGAAGGAGAAATATGAAGTATTCTCTAAATTCAAGCTGTGAAAAACTTAAATGGAGAAAAAAAAGGCAGAAAGATCAACTATTTGAGATCCGATAATGACACAGAGTACACAGATTCACAGTTTCAAAAGTTCTGTGAGGAGCATGAGATTCAGAGACATTTTTCAGTGCGTAAGACACCACACCAGAATGATGTGGCAGAAAGGATGAACAAGTCTTTAACTGAAAGGGCAAGATGCTTGAGACTGAATGCAAGACTTCCGAAGAGTTTCTGAGCAGAGGCTGTGAATATGACATGTTATCTCATCAATAGATCACATCAGACATCATTGGGTGGCAAGGGCGTAGAAGAGGTATGGACAGGCAATCCAGTTAATTTCGTTCATTTACAGATTTTTGATTGTCCTGCTTTTGTGCATGTACCTGGAGATGAAAAATAAAAAATTGATGCAGAATCCAAGAAGTCTATCTTTATGGATAACAAGAAAGGTGTGAAAGGATACAAGTTTTGGGATTCGATTGCAAAGAAGATGACAATCAGCAGATATGCAGTTTTTGATGAACAGTCCATGTTGCAGCAAAATCAAGACAAAGTGCTAGGGAACAGTTCCAGTTCATATGCAGTGTAGATGAATTTAGAACAACATCCAGAAACAACTAAGAGAGTTGAATGTTCAAATCAAACACCTGGTGATTCCATTTCAAATGATCTGCAGAATTATAAACTAGCGAGAGACAGACATAGATTCACCAATATAGGGCCTCCTAGTAGATTGAGTGATGAAGACTTGGTCTCTTATGCACTTCTCATCAACAACGATGGTCCAACCACTTTTCAAGGAGCTATCACTAGCAATGAGAAAGAGAAATGGATAGGTGCATTGGTTGAGAAGATGGAGTCTTTGCAGAAAAATCACACATGGGAGTTAGTTCAGCTTCCTAAGGGAAAGAAGGTTATTGGTGCAAATGGGTGTATAAAAGAAAACCAACAGTATCAGAAAAAGAAGGGGAAAAATTCAAGGCTCGACTGGTAGCAAATGAAATTTCACAGCAGAAGGAGATAGATTATGATAAAATCTTTTCTTCTATAGTCAGACATACTTTAATCAGGATAGTGCTTGCATTAATAGCCATTTGAGATTTGCATTTGGAGCAGATGGATGTTAAAACTGCTTTCTTGCATGGTGATCTGGAGGAGCATATTTACATAGAGCAGCCAGAAAAGTTCACTTAAACTGGACATGAACATATGGTTTGCAGGTTAAAGAAATCGCTGTATGGGTTGAAACAGTCTCTAAGATAATGATGTAAGTAGTTTGACTCCTACATGATTCAAATTGACTACAAGAGAAGTGAGTATGATTGTTGTGTTTATGTGAAGAGCCTTGATGATCGTTCTATTATTTTTCTATTNTATCTCGGGTCTGTTGTTCAAAGCGATAGTAATATAGATAGGGATGTTAAAAGTAGAATTCAAGTTGGTTGGTTGAAGTGGAGGAATGCTTCGGGCCTTTTGTGCGATAGAATTCTATCTCTTATGCTGAAAGGAAAATTTTATAAGATGGTGGTGAGACCTACAATGCTCTATGGAGCTGAATGTTGGACTTTAAAAGAGAAGCATGATACTAAGTTAAGTTTAGCGAGATGAGAATGATTAGGTGGATGAGTGGCTTTACACTTAAGAACAAAATGCGAAATGAATATATCTGTGATAGGGCTGGTGTAGCTCCAGTGACAGACAAAATTAGAGAGAGTAGACTTATATGGTTTGGTCACATTAAACATCGACCATCTGATGATCCGATTAGGAGTGCAGAAGCTTTAGATTTGACTTATGTTTTGATTAACTTATTAAAGAAATTAATCTAAATTATCTCTACAAACTTATTAGGAGGACTTGCATACCTTTGATCTTGAATTTGTGCCTTGATAAACTTCTTAAATGATGCATGTCGGTGACCTAGCTGATACACCAAAATAATATGTTGTTTTAAGTATACATTTAATGCTTATTTTTTGTGATATTACACTTNTTGCCTTGATAAACTTCTTAAATGATGCATGTCGGTGAACTAGCTGATACACCAAAATAATATGTTGTTTTAAGTATACATTTAATGCTTATTTTTTGTGATATTACACTTTAAAAAATAGTATTTTTATGTTTTTGTTGCAGGTATATAAATTTTAGGTATTTGGAGCAAAAGTAGCAAGAAGAACGAAATTTGGAACCAAAAACATCAAATTTTGAGATTTTTGCGCCTGAAGCGCTACTTTACAGAGAACNGAAGAGTATTTTTATGTTTTTGTTGCAGGTATATAAATTTTAGGTATTTGGAGCAAAATTAGCAAAAAGAACGAAATTTGGAACCAAAAACATCAAATTTTGAGATTTTTGCGCCTGAAGCGCTACTTTACAGAGAACAGATGCCTGGAGTGCCATTTTATAGAGAGTTGACACATGAAGCGACAAAACCCGGAACAACACGGTCTTAAGCAAGTTTGAGCCTGAAGCGCTATAACCAATGCCAAAGGCACTAGAGACGAATTTTTGCGGATTAAGGCGGTTCAGGATGAATTTTGCATGAATTTCAAAGGGGCCACTTGTTCTAAACTCCCCATGGAGTGANGGCACCTGAAGCGCTATAACCAATGACAAAGGCGCTAGAGACAAATTTTTGCGAATTAAGGCGGTTCAGGATGAATTTTGCATGAATTTCAAAGGGGCCACTTGTTCTAAACTCCCCATGGAGTGATTCAATGCATCTAGACACTTTGGATGATTCTTTTATGGAGGGATATGTCTCTTGGATCAATAGACATGTCTTTTGGAATGCAAAAGGGTTGACTTTTGGATAGAATTTTAGAGAAAATTTTGAATTTTTTTTGGAGGGAGGCAATCTCTATTAAAAGAGAGAGAAAGTATAGGGCTTGAAAGGGGGCATGAAGAGAGGCGTGAGAGAGAGAGTTCAAAGAAGGTAAGAGAGAGAGAGAAAAAGTCAAGGGCTTAGAGATTTTCTTCAAGGATTGTAAGAGGAGAGGGAAGGTGAGATATTTCTTATTCATTNATTTTATGGAGGGATATGTCTCTTGGATCAATAGACATGTCTTTTGGTATTCAAAATGGTTGACTTTTGGATGGAATTTTAGAGAAAATTTTGAATTTTTTTTTAGGGAGGCAATCTCTAATAAAAGAGAGAGAAAGTATAGGGCTTGAAAGGGGGCATGAAGAGAGGCGTGAGAGAGAGAGAGAAAGTCAAGGGCTTGGAGATTTTCTTCAAGGATTGTAAGAGGAGAGGGAAGGTAAGAGATTTCTTATTCATTACACTTCTAAGAGAGAATTGAGAGTGCATGTAAAGAGGGAAAGTGCTTGAAGAGAACTTCTTGGGATTTTCTTGGGAAGGAGTGTGAGATAAATTATGTCTTTTATTTTTTAAATTTTGTAAACTTGTTGTTGTATATGAAATTCGTGTTTTATTGTTTACTTCTCATGAATTATGAGTAGTCTTCTTTATCATTCTCCCTACTTTGAGATATGGTTTTGTGAAGAATNACAAAGCCTGTAAGCACTCCCTTGACAAATCATTTTAAGCTTTCTTCAGAACAGTGTCCTAAGACAGATACATAAATCGAAGACATGACAAAGGTTTCATATGCCAGTGCAGTTGGCTGCTTGATTTATGCAATGGTATGTACTCGTCCTGATTTGGCTAATGTTGTTAGTCAATTCTACAAATACATGGCTAAACCTGGAAGGTGACATTGAGAAGCAGTCAAGTGGATTTTCAGGTATCTAAAGGGAACTGTAGGACATGAAATTATCTTTGGCAGTCAGCAGAATGATTCTTCAGTTGTAGGGTACGTTGATTCAGATTATGCAGGTGATTTGGATGGTAGAAGGTCTACAACTGGGTATGTGTTTACTCTTGGTGAAAGGCCTATATCTTGGAAATCAACAATTCAGTCTATTGTGGCATTATCTACAACTGAAGCTGAGTACATGGCAGTAGCTGAAGCTGCTAAAGAAGTCTTATAACTTACTGGGTTAGTAAAGGAACTGAGCATTGAGCAAGGTGGAGTTCAGTTGCAATGTGACAGTCAGAGTGCTATTTATCTGGCTAAGAACCAGGTGTACCATGCGAGAACCAAGCANTTGAGAAAGTACTGGATATATTTAAGAAGAGCAAAGCAAAGCTTGCAAGCACTCATTTGGCAAATCATTTTAATCATCCTTCAGAACAGTGTCTTAAGACAAATACAAAAATCATAGACATGACAAAGGTTCCATATGCTAGTGCAGTTGGCTGCATGTTGTATGCAATGGTATATACTCGTCTTGATTTGACTCATGCTGTTAGTCAAGTCTGCAAATACATGACTAAATTTAGAAGGTGACATTAGGAAGCAATCAAGCGAATTTTCAGGTATCTGAAGGGCACTGTAGAACATAGAATTATTTTTGACAGTCAGCATAATGATCCTTCAGTTGTGGGGTACGTTGATTCAGACTATGCAAGTGATTTGGATGACAGAAGCTCTACAATGGGGGATGTGTTTACTCTTGGTGGATGGTTTATATGTTGGAAATCAATAATTCAGTCTATTGTGACATTATCTACAACTGAAACTGAGTACATGACAGTAGCTGAAGATGCTAAAGGAGCCTTATGGCTTATTGGGCTAGTAAAAAATTGGGCGTTGAGCAAGGTGAAGTTCAGTTGCATTGTGACAGTCAGAGTGCTATTTAACTGGCTAAGAACCAGGTGTACCATGTGAGAACCAAGCATAGTGATGTTAGGTATCACAAGATCAGAGAATTGGTTGCTTCTGGTGATGTTACAGAAAGTTCATACTGATGAAAATGTAGCTGATATGTTAACCAAACCAGTTACTATCAACAAGTTCTTGCATTGCTTGGACTTGTTGATTGTTTGCAATTGTTAGAGAACATGGTGGCCCAACCCACTTCTAGTATGTGAGAAGCTCCATGAAGTATTTCTCCTAAGGGGTTGAATATTCGTTAAGGTGGAGATTTGTTAGGTATGACTCATATACCATATAAGGGACAGATGCTGGAGCGGAGCAGAAGATTCTGTCCAAATCAGTGGAGTTTCCTTATGTGGGTTGGGGGTGAGGTACATGGGTAATTTGGTAATTACATATTGTACCCAAGGTTCTCTTTACTGTTCTTTCTAGGGTTATAAATAATCATGTATGTAACCCTAGGTATTATGCTAATCCCTAATTTCTGTAATCTCTTTTCAGAATATTGAAAGGAACTCGCCACTCTGCCCCCGAGGACGTAGGCATCTTTGCCGAACCTCGTTAAATCTTTGTGTGTTCTTCTGGATTTGTGTCGATTATTGTTTTTCTTCGCCCTAATTTCTTAACACTATGTATATGTTCACATTTTGAACATATCACCTCACAATTTACTTGAATACAATGCTTGGAGCTTAGTTTTCAATTAATTTCCATTTTTTGTTTCTTTTATAAAATAGGTCTGTATGTAACTCTAGGTCTTATCCCATATTTTGTATTTTGTACTCATTTTTAAATTAGTGCAAAAGCCGCCGCTCTGCTCCCAAGGACGTAGGCATCTTTGTCGAACATTGTTAAATCTCTTTGTGTTATTCTGGATTTTTGTTTTTATTCGCCCTAATTTCTCAACATCTCTCATCATAATTCTATAAATCAGCTGCACAACATAATAATCTTGTATTAAACTTTACACATTAAAAATCTCATGAAAAAGAAAAAAAAAATCGAGTTCCAAATCCCATTCGAAAAAAAATCGTTAGAAGAAGAAGTGCAGATATTGGCAAGAGAATAAGAGTGCCGGCGAGGTTNTGACACAAAACAATTTTATATATTTTCAAATGATTTTAATTTCTTCACAATCCATATACTCATTGTAAAAGGGAAGGNTGACACAAAATAATTTTATATATTTTCAAATGATTTTAATTTCTTCACAATCCATATACTCATTGTAAAATGGAAGGATGATTTCTTAAATTTGAACTCTTCCTCACAAAAATTTTATTTAGTTTTTGTAATTTTACTTTTGAAGTTTAGCAATTAGTTTAATTAACTTGTTCTTTTAACTGAATTTTTTTAGCATTCACTCAATTACTTTATATTCATATTTTGTACTTCAGTTTTATAGTTTAAATTGTGATTTNCTTCCTCACAAAAACTTTATTTAGTTTTTGTAATTTTACTTTTGAAGTTTAGCAATTAGTTTAAGTAACTAGTTCTTTTAACTAAATTTTTTTTAGCATTCACTCAATTACTTTATATTCATATTTTGTACTTCAGTTTTATAGTTTAAATTGTGATTTACATTATAATCATAAAAATTTATCTATAAACATTTCCAACTTTCATGTGAGTTCAATATATAGGACTCCATTAGAGCCCTTTATTACTTGAGCGATACATATACTTGCGCTATTATTAGGGGATTTGACATTACAAAGATTTTTAAAAGATAAAATTATTTCTATTAAAGTTATTTTTGTTGAGTTTATATTGCATATTTATTATTATAACTGCGGTGTGTATTTTGTAATATTGAAAAATATTTGCAAAAAAAACACACACAAATCCGCCGCATCAAGTTTTNATGCGGTGTGTATTTTGTAATATTGAAAAATATTTGCAAAAAAAACACACACAAATCCGCCGCATCAAGTTTTTGGCGACGTTGTCGGAGAAGTAACAGAAAGTATTATTAATTTGTTTTAAAATTTAAATCATTTAATTTTAAAAAAAACTATTTGTAATTTAATTTCAAATAGTTTCATATTTTAGTATGTTTGCTTATTCTAATTGCTTATTGTGTTTGTTTATGCGTAGTTTGAGATCTGAAGNACGACGTTGTCGGAGAAGCAACAGAAAATATTATTAAATTATTTTAAAATTTAAATCATTTAATTAAAAAAAACTGTTTTTAATTTAATTTCAAATATTTTCATATTTTAGTATGTTTGCTTATTCTAATTGCTTATTGTGTTTGTTTATGCGTAGTTTGAGATCTGAAGATTTCGTACCTTACGAGTCGAAGTTAGAAAGAATTATTAGAAAAAATTAAAAAAAAAAGAGATAGATCATTTTAGCAAAATGACTTGCAACTCAAGTAATGCTGGAATTGAAAATGAACATCATCAGAGATTTTTAAAAGATTATGTTAATCCTACAACAGATGAAATTCATTTNAGATCTGAAGATTTCGTACCTTACGAGTCGAAGTTAGAAAGAATTATTAGAAAAAATTAAAAAAAAAAGAGATAGATCATTTTAGCAAAATGACTTGCAACTCAAGTAATGTTGGAATTGAAAATGAACATCATCAGAGATTTTTAAAAGATTATGTTAATCCTACAACAGATGAAATTCATTTAAGTATACAAAACTCTGTTGTAGCTGTCAATTCATTTGAGTTTAAACATGATATTATCCAAATTGTACAAAATAATCAGTTTGGGAGAACACCAACTGATGATCCTAACTTACACCTTACTAGTTTTTTAGAATAGTGTGTTACATTTAAATATGATGGAGTGTCGAATGATGCCGTCAGACTTAGACTTTTTCTTTTTCATTAAGGGGTAAAGTTAATATGTGGTTAAACTCGTTAGCACCTGGATCTATCAGAACTTGGGGAGACTTATCACAAAAAGTTTTATCTAAATATTTTTCATCTTAAAAAACTGTTAAGCTTAGAAATGATATTACATCTTTTTGTCACTTTGAAGGAGAATCAATTTGAGAAGCTTGAGAAATATGTAAAGATCTCCTTAGGAAGTTCCACACCATGCGTTTCCAGAGTTAATAATTCAAACTTTTTATAATGGATTGTTTGGATCTCTTAGATCAATAATTGACATTGCTGTTGGTGGATCATTAATGTCAAAACCATTCAATGAAACATATTCTTTAATTGAAGAGATGAATACTAATAATTTTCAATGGCCCTCTAAAAGGGTAAATCCAAAAAGAGTAGCTAGTATTCATGATTTTGATGCAATATCTATGTTGACTGCCTAAATAGCTTCTATATCGAAGAAGATAGATCAATATGGAATGAATTATTCTTAGACTCCACCTGTGTTTGAGAAAAACTCATTGAGACAAATGATAGAATCTCAATCTTCTTATGAAACCTTAAATGCAATAAATAATCGTTCTAATAGCCAATTATTATAATTCTGGTTGGAAGAATCATCCAAATTTTAGTTGGAGTAATAATAACTCTAATTTTAGTGAACCCATTGGAACACTCCAACAATCAAGGAAATCTAATTTATAAACTTTATTACCCTCCAGGTTTTAATAATTTGCAGAGTAAGGAGAAGAAGTTGTCAATGGAAGAATTAATATTGCAAATGGGAAGTCAATTACAAAGTCATGGAGTTCCAATTAGAAACATGAAAAATCAATTGGGATGTATTGCTACTGCACTTAGTAATAGACCTCCAGGAACATTACCTAGTAATGTTGAAGTAAATTCTAAAGATCAGAACAAAGAGTAAATTAAGGCTATTCATCTGAGAAGTGGAAATGAATTGGAAACCATAGTTCAAAAAGAAGTGGAAATTGAAGTTGAGAAAGATGAGGTGGAAAATGAAAAATCTTGTGAAGATTTTCATGTTGAGTCTGAATGTCCTATTAAACCAATGAAAATCACTATAGAAAGACCACCACCTCCATTTCCTCAAAGACTGAAGTAGAAAAACAGAGATAACCAATTTTCAAAATTTTTGAAAATATTGAAGAAATTAACTGTAAACATTCCATTCGTTGAAGCCTTGGAACAAATGTCAAGCTATGTGAAGTTCATGAAGAATATACTTAATAAGAAAATAAAGTTTGTAGATAATGAGACTGTTGAGGNTAAGCAGAAAAACAGAGATAACCAATTTTCAAAATTTTTGAAAATATTGAAGAAATTAACGATAAACATTCCATTCGTTGAAGCCTTGGAGCAAATGTCAAGCTATGTGAAGTTCATGAAAATTATACTTAATAGGAAAATAAAGTTTGTAGATAATGAGACTGTTGAGGAGTGTAGTGATCCCAACTTTCTATATAGATGTAAAATGCGATATATGCGATTATATACTTAATTTCCTTAATAGTCATTCTTAATTTGCAACAAAGTCAAAAACTTTATCCAAAGCAAAAGCTAGGTAAGTTTTCCACTATGAAACAAATAAGAATATAATTATAATATTTAAATATAAGATACTATGTAAGTATACATATCGTTATCAAGTAATATAAAAATTTTTAATTAAACCTCAAATATCAAACCCACAGGGAGAATAACAATATGCACTTTAGGAAACTAGAAAATTTTGATGACAAAAATCTACTTCGCAAAATATTCTTACTTAAACTTTAGATGCTATAATAGGAATGAAAATTCAATTCTTTTTGTAATTTTTAATTTATGTAAATAAATTAAACAACTAATTAACTTAACTAAATATTTGCAAGATGAAAATTATATAAATAAAATAATATTTTTCTTTATCATGAATCAATAATAAGTATAAAATTATGTTGTGAAAGTATGCTAAATGTGTTGTGTCAAATAGGAGCAATTATATTCTTTACCCTTACTAGAGATGCTATAAAGAANCTTTTTCTTTATCATGAATTAGTAATAAGTATAAAAATTATGTTGTGAAAGTATGCTAAATGTATTGTGTCAAATAGAAGCAATTATATTTTTTACCCTTACTAGAGATGCTATAAAGAACATTGATTAATCTATAGTTTGAATAATCTTGAAGACGGATTAGGTAGGGAAGATACAAGCTCTCGATCTAGAGTTCCCTCTTCTCCCTCTACTTGGGGGCTAACATCTAGTATCAAAACCTAAAACTATAAATCAAATTGGGGGCTTTAGCCTGTCACTCTAAATTCCTCTAATTTTACACCCTTGAAAAGTTTATTTCTCTATTTATTTGCACTCAACCCCATCAACTACATTCTCATTCATGAAATCAATATGTGATTCTAACCATTTGTTAACTGAGACAATAGTATATCAGATCTTACATGTTCTCACAACAGGTATTAACATCTTAATTGGCTAAAACAAGAAGTAAATGAAGTGTAAGGTTTCAAATCACCACAAATTCTTTCAACATTGAAGTCTAATAATTCACACAACATCCTTTAAACACTTAATCACTTAACATTTTAAGGAAAAAGATAAAGAAAACTACTCAGATTCCATGGAGAAAACACAACCACACATGAGTTTAAAAGTAAAAATCATGCACACAAACAAGAATTCTCGATTAAAATCAAGTGTAGTCACAAAGATAAACACTTATCTCTAATCCTCTCCACCAACTGTTTTGAAGTTCCTTTGAATTCTCTTCCTTCACTCATAATACAAACTAACACTCAAAATAAAAAGAAAGTGGTCGGCGGCGGTTACTTGGATGGATGATATCTATAAAATCTGATGGTGGATAATCAATTCTTTTCTTATAAATATCCAAGGGGTGCCTTGTTGTCTCTTCAAAAAGGTGTCTCTATTCAATGAATCTTCTAGAAGTTGCCTCCTCAAAAGCCAATTTANTTACTTGGATGGATGATGTCTATAAAATCTGATGGTGGATAATCAATTCTTTTCTTATAAATATCCAAGGGGTGTCTTGTTGTCTCTTCAAAAAGGTGTCTCTATTCAATGAATCTTCTAGAAGTTGCCTCCTCAAAAGCCAATTTAATGAATTTCGTGTCCATGGGATATTTCCCACGTTTTCACCAAGGGTTGCTTCAAACACCTCTTAAAAAATTTGTCTAAATTCAATGAATCATCAAATAATTACTTTTGGCACTTAAGTGCGGGGTACCTAGCGCTTAGGCACCCCAATTTATTTTTGCACCTTTCTTCATTTTTGCTTTAAATTTGACCATTTTTTCACTCCTTTTAGCATTTTTCATCAATTTGATTGCACCTGAAAGAAAAATACACAAATACCTTTCATTAAAATGCAATATCTCAAAAATAGGTATAAAAATGTGTATAAAAACACTTTATATTTTAGGTGTATCATGTAGCGCTATAATTCAGAAAATGTTTCATGAAAAACTTAAAGATCTTGGTAGTTTTACTATTCTTTGTGCTATTGGCAAAAGATTTTTTGGAAAAGTTTTATGTGATTTAGGAGTCAGTATCAATCTTATGTCTTTATCAATTTTTAGAAGGTTGGCTTTAGGAGATATTTCACCTACAACTGTAACTCTTCAGTTAAGTAATCATTCGATTATCTATCCTAAAAGAGTTGTAGAAGATGTTTTGGTAAAAGTTGATAAATTTATTTTTTTTGTGGACTTTATTGTATTAGATATGGAGGAAGATAAATAAACTCCTATCATTTTAGGAAGAAAATTTCTTGCCCCTGGAAGAGCTTTGATAAATTTGCAGAAAGGAGAACCAACNTCATGTTTTTACCATGGGTTGCTTCAAACACCTCTTAAAAAATTTGTCTAAATTCAATGAATCATCAAATAATTACTTTTGGCACTTAAGTGCGGGGTACCTAGCGCTTAGGCACCCCAATTTATTTTTGCACCTTTCTTCATTTTTGCTTTAAATTTGACCATTTTTTCACTCATTTTAGCATTTTTCATCTATTTGATTGCACCTGAAAGAAAAATACACAAATACCTTTCATTAAAATACAATATCTCAAAAATAGGTATAAAAATGTGTATAAAAACACTTTATATTTTAGGTGTATCATGTAGCGCTATAATTCAGAAAATGTTTCATGAAAAACTTAAAGATCTTGGTAGTTTTACTATTCTTTGTGCTATTGGCAAAAGCTTTTTTTGGAAAAGTTTTATGTGATTCAGGAGCCAGTATCAATCTTATGTTTTTATCAATTTTTAGAAGGTTGGCTTTAGGAGATATTTCACCTACAACTGTAACTCTTCAGTTAAGTAATCGTTCGATTATCTATCTTAAAAGAGTTGTAGAAGATGTTTTGGTAAAAGTTGATAAATTTATTTTTTTGTGGACTTTATTGTATTAGATATGGAAGAAGATAAAGAAATTCCTATCATTTTAGGAAGAAAATTTCTTGCCCCTGGAAGAGCTTTGATAAATTTGCAGAAAGGAGAACCAACTATGAGAGTTAGTGATCAAGAGGTTACATTTAATATTGCAAAATTAATGAGATGCCATGCAAAAGAGGAAGAGATTGAATGCATCAAAATGAATATTAACAAATATTTAAGCCATAAATATTTCACGGAGACATTCGAAAAGAAATTTGAAAAAGAATATTTGGAATATGAAGCTGAGGATAAAATTCAAGATGAATCTATGGAAGTGAGTAATGAAGATTTGAATTATGTTCAGATAAAATTTGAAATGTTAGATCTGAAAAAAATGACAAGAATTTGATTTCATCTATTGAGAAACCTCTTGAACAAGAAATGCAAACACTTCCTACACATTTAAGGTATGCATTCTTAGATGATTTATCCACATTACCTGTTATTGTATCATCAAAATTAACTGATACGCAAGAACAACAGTTATTGGAAACCTTAAGAAGATATAAGAAAGCCTTTGTATGGACATTAGCTGATACTAAAAGAATCAGTCCTTCAATTTGTATGTATAGATTTTTATTGGAAGATCAACATGAACCAAGAGTTGATCCTTAAAGGAGATTAACTCCTATGATGAAAGAAGTTTTCAAGAAAGAGATTTTAAAATGGTTAAATGCTAGAATAATATATCTTATTTCAGACAATGCTTAGGTGAGTCCAATTCACTGTGTTTCAAAGAAAGGAGGTGTGATTAATGTGACAAATGAGAATANCAAGAGATTGAATGCATCAAAATGAATATTAACAAATATTTAAGCCATAAAAATTTCACGGAGACATTCGAAAAGAAATTTGAAAAAGAATATTTGGAATATGAAGCTGAGGATAAAATTCAAGATGAATCTATGGAAGTGAGTATTGAAGATTTCAATTATGTTCAAATAAAATTTGAAATGTTAGATCTGAAAAAAATTACAAGAATTTGATTTCATCTATTAAGAAACCTCTTGAACAAGAAATGAAAACACTTCCTACACATTTATAGTATGCATTCTTAGAAGATTTATCCACATTACCTGTTATTGTATCATCTAAATTAACTGATACGCAAGAACAACAGTTATTAGAAACTTTAAGAAGATATAAGAAAGCCTTTGTATGGACATTAGCTGATACTAAAAGAATCAGTCCTTCAATTTGTATGTATAGATTTTTATTGGAAGATCAACATAAACCAAGAGTTGATCCTTAAAGGAGATTGACTCCTATGATGAAAGAAGTTTCCAAGAAAGAGATTTTAAAATGGTTAAATGCTGGAATAATATATCTTATTTCAAACAATGCTTAGGTGAGTCCAATTCACTGTGTTTCAAAGAAAGGAGGTGTGATTAATGTGACAAATGAGAATAATAAATTAATACTGATAAGATAAGTCACTGGATGGAGAATCTGCATAGATTATAGAAAAATAAATTCTGCCTCTAGGAATGATCACTTTTTTTACCTTTTTTAGACCAGATGTTGGATAGACTGGTTGAGTATAATGTATATATATATATATATATATATATATATATATATNTGGGCGAGATCGGCCGATAGGGTGTGAGATCAGGACAAGGCGAGAGAAAAGGCTCGGGCGAGGGCCCAATGTTGAAAGAAGAAAAACTTAATTTTTCTGATATGTGCGTAGCAGAATGCGAGGAAGAAACCACGTTCGTGTTTCTAAAGCAATTAAAAACACAGTTTTGGGTGGCATTTTTGAAACGCGCAAACAAAAGCGTTTGCGTGAGATCAGGAGAAGGCGACAGGGCGTGAGAACAGGAGAAGGCGAGAGAAAAGGCTCGGGCTCGGGCCCAATGTTGAAAGAAGAACAACTTAACTTTTTTTGATTCGTGCATGGCAGAATGCGAGGAAGAAACCACGTTCGTGTCTCTACAACAATTAAAAACACAGTTTTGGGTGGCATTTTTGAAACACACAAAGAAACGCGAACGAAACACTATTTTCATAAAAAATGTGATTCTAAAAGCTTAAACAAATGCACAATAAATTACGTCAATCCCATTAAATTTTTATCTGTTTTTTCTATAAATATAAAATCAGTTTAATCACATATCATTATGTTCATATTATTATCCATTCATTATGTTCGGGATATTTTTCTTACTACTTTGTTTTCAGACTGCTATCATAGTTCTGTTTGGGGAACTGCTTTCTAGAAATTTATGTAGTAAGAAGTAATTTTTTTTCAATCTGGCCCGTTAAAGCGTGGTGGCTGGCCAAAAGTCACAGTTTGATTTTATTGAAATTAAAATAAGTTTGTAATAGCTACGACAACTTTATATATATCTGTGTGTGTGTGTGTGAGCGCGCCTCAAGTCATTGTCTGTTGGTTGGCAGGGTTCACTGTAAGTCCTCTAAGGTCATGGGTTCGATCACCAGTGACGTTGGGTTCTCTAATATTTAGGCACGTGACACAGACTCTCATTATGGGGTCTAGCGCCTGAAAAATTGGTATTTGGGCTTCTGCCAAATACCGATTTCCTTATATATATATATATATATATATATATATATATATATATATAT
>JXCR01148897.1:0-68124 GCA_002079205.1 Phalaenopsis hybrid cultivar
GATTCTGATTTTGATATGTAAGGATTTATGAAGTTGACACCACTACAGTGCCAAAAACTTGATCGTTATGTAAAATATATATAATTATAGGCAATTAATAATGGGATTCTACGCAAGTATACGTATCGTTATCAAGTAATAATGGACTATTTATTTTAGCTCCAAATATCGATCCCACGAGGAAGGTGTAAGTTAGCAATGATAATTTTAACAAGAAATTTATAGAAAATCAAACGAAATCACTATCACTAATTTCAAATGTTGAGATATTAACCAAACTAAATTACTTAACTGTTAGCAAAACGAAAATGCAAATTTTAAATAATAATTACTAATCTACTAACTATGTTTATGTAATGAAAATTTCTTATGTGAAAAAACATCCTTCCCACTATAATAAAACTCTGGTGAATGAGATGAGATAAAGGCTTATAATATGTACTTTGCCAAATAGGAGAAATTTTAATTTTTTACCCTGATACAGTGCACAAAAAATCATTGGTTAATCTTATGTTTAGTCCCTAAATCTGTGGTTAGGCTAGGAAGATACCGACTCCCACTCCAGAGCTCCCACTTCCCTTCACCTGATGGCTAACTCTTGCTTTAGTTTTTAAACACTAAGACCAAATTGGGGATTTTAGTCTGTCACCCCCAACAAATAATATATCCCGATTTATTTATACTTAGATTCTTGAACAATTTTCTCTTTCATGAAATCAAATGTGAACCTCACTCTGTTGTATAACTCATACTTTATTTCTCAGATCATATGTTTCACAACATATTTTAACAAATCAATTGGCTATATTGAAAAGTAAAATAAGTTCGAAGTTGAAAAATCATCACAATTTATTTTATATTTTAATTATGACACATTCATTTTATCTCTTCCTTCACCATATCTCAGAGTAGGGAGAAAGATAAAGTAAACTACTCAGACTTCATGAAAAAGATACATCATATCTCAGATTAGAGGGAAAGATAGAGGGAACTACTCAGAATTCATGAGAAATATACGACAAAACACAAATTTCATATTTAAAAGAAAGTTCATACAACACTAATAAACAAACAAACTTATCTGGAACTCTTTCTTAAAGCAAATCCTTTGTAGCTTTTCCTTAAAAATGCAGGAAGAACTCTCTCACTTTCCTCCTTATCCAACACTCTTGCAGAAAGTTTCACACTAACTCTCACCACAAAAACTCAAAGTATGAAAGCAAAATTACTAATTGACTCTAATATGGTGGTGGAATGAAGATGGATTATGAAAATGTGGCGTGGTGAAACCCTATGGAGCAAAAAATGAACGTAGAGGAGCCACTTTACTTATAAAATTCAGCCCCAAATAAAGCCCAAGGTCGGTTCTCCATGAGGTGCCTCCAAAACTCTTAAAAAATCATCCAAATACATCGAACCTTCTATAAATGGGGTCTGAACCACCATTGGCGCTGTCGGCGCTAGTTTGGCACCGTCGACGCTGAGTAAAATCCTCCTGCTTTCGGTTGTTCTACGATGTTGGCGCTGACCTTACCGCTGTCGGCTCTGAGTATCTCCTCAAAAACTTCATTTTGACTCCAAATTTCATCCTTTTTGCTTCCTTTTTACTTTAAGCCTTAAAATCAACAATCTGCAAGAAAACATCCAAATACCTTCCATTAAAGTGCAATATCACAAAAAATAAGTATAGAATATGGGTCTAAAAATGCATATATTTTTGGTGTATCAGCATGTCACTATGATTTTTGGGAATTCTGATGAGAATTTTCTACATGTATCTTCATTGGCTGCTTTTCTTTATCGACCGTTGTCACTATTTCAGAATTCTTTTCAAATACCCTGGTCATCCTGGATTTCTTCGCTTTCTCTTGGGAATCCATATGTTTGACTTTTTCTTGAGGTTTGCTGACTTTGCTGAGTAGCTTCTCAAAGGATTTAATGGTGAGTCCCTTGAGCATAAAAGCTACTGGCCTATGGATGCTCCTAAGTAAGATCTCAATCACATGTTGTTCCTATATCTAAGGTTCACATTCTATGCTAAGGTTTCTCCACCTCAAAATGTAGTCCACTAAAGTCTTGTTGGGCTTTTGCTTCACTCCTATGAGATTTCTAATAGACACATGATGTTGCGCTCTGGCAAATCTCTTTACGAACAATTGTTCTAGCTCGGTGAACTTCTTGAATGATCCATTGGGTAGTTTGACATACCAATCAGAAGTGATTCCTGATAGGCTGCTGACAACATGTCGAAAGAGAAAAGCTTAATTTCTTCTTGTGTGCCACAACTTGCTCAATAATGTGTTATATGTTGCTTGAAATTTTTGGTCCCATCAAATATCTTAAAGTTTGGCGACACAAAACCCTTAGGATAGGGTATGACATTGAACTCCTCCTGGTAAGGTCTACCCATGCCCGCACTTAGATTGGGATAACGCCTCCCAAACTTGCTCAACCATTAGCTTAAATTACTTTTCCGGTATGGCAGTTGATCAAGAATCTTTCTTTTTTTGCTCATCTCTATTTGTTAAGGCAACTTCCCTCCTTTCATCTGTGATATGTATAATTTCTGGTTGATTGACTCCTAAGGAGGCTAACTGTGGTGGATGAGACTGCCCTTGAGCTGTGGTCATGGCGGTCATGGCAGCAGCCATCTCTTCCATTATTTTCTCCATTTGACTAATTTGCTTGTCCCTTAATAGAAAAGCCCTATGCATCTCATCTATGATGTTCCCTTCTGTAAGAGGTTGGGCGTCAAGCACAGATGTAGCGGCTCTGGTCTCGATCACATGGGTATCCATGAAATTTTCCTCGAGGTAAACATTGAAGTTAAAATCTTCATCATCATCAATGGAAACTCCATTTTCTCGAGCCAACTCAAAAATCTCGACCCTGAGATTTTTAACCTTTCTTCAATTATTGATTCTTACAGCACCTTGAGATTTAGACTTTTTTGGACATCCTCTACTTGCTCATCCATCTCACTAGCAATTGCTGCAAAATGCTAGATATTTCAAACCTTGCTTTGTTCCATGATCCTGCCCTTTGGGCTCACTAGACTGTATCGGTACGACGATCTTGGGTACCCACACATTTTTCTTTGAAAGTGATGTCTTAACATGGAGGTCTCAGCAGAAACAATGGCACGTCAAAGAGAAGTATGCTCCCCATGGTGCAGACCAAATATAGTATTGAGTGATCTCTTTGTCTTTTCCTTCAAAACTTTAAGAACATCCTTGTGACTAGTAATTGGCAGAATTCTCGGACCCAGGCGCGACTTAACTGGTCAACTGCTTGCGGGTCTATTGACAGTAGAATCTGAAGTAACAATGGTGGTATCAACTTTGCTTCTTAAGCGGAAACAGACGAGAATGTGAGCAAGCAAAGCTTCAGTTGATTTTTGGGATCATCTAGTAGATCTGACGTCTCTTAGAATTTCTTTCTTCATGTGAGGGGATACTGCACATCCCACTCATTTGATTAACTCACCAACTGAACAACCTTCATTGACAGCTAGTCACTGGAAAACTATACTGACTTGGATGATAGGAGCAGGCTTCTTCCTCTCCCCACCATGTCCATGAGGTGATGGTAAAGTAGTAGAGACCTTATAGATACTTTTGTATCCATTAGTATCCATTAAGGGATGGAACCTACTCCCTTGCAGAAGTGGGTAGATCTACAATAATCCTGACTCCTTCTGATGAGGACTGTCATCAACAAGTACTTCCTTAGAAATTTGGTCTTCAGCAGCCCTCCAAACCTTCCAGCTGTGGTTTCTCCTTTGGGTTCGAGTTAATGGTGCAGTCCTTGAACTTAATCCAATTTCAAATATTGAGGGCAGGATAACCAATCCTTTAGTCAGTTCTTCGACAATCATAACCTCTTTTCCCTTAGCAGAAACGGGAACAGCAGGCTTAGTAGGTGTCATGGTGTTAGTAGTCTTGACTTTCTTGTATGAAGGGAAATCCTGAGGGTAGTTTAGGTTAAACTCAGTAGACGGTTTCTGAACCTCTAAAGCGGCAACTATCATCATGAAGAACGTGGCTTTCCCGAGTATAACCCCGAGTTCATCAAATCCTACTCAAAACTTGATGGTGGGAGTGACATTGCGGGCACTGTGGCTCGTCGGCAAGTTGCACGAGAAAGTGAGCATTGGGAATCCCATTGCAAAAGCTTCAAAAAAAGAAAGTTCTGGGTTAGTTATTTGGCCAATACCTTGTAATCTTAGTGCGAGCACTACAAATTAACAGAGGTCGGTCTGTAGACCAGGTAAGTCTTTATTTAATTTGTGGAGATTTTAAGATTTTAGTAAAAATAGTTTGAAAGTAGAGAGATTTAATTAATATAAGGAAAATTAAAGAGCACGCACAGTACGACACAATCAAATTTAATTTGCAAAATAGCAAATCAAATTCGAAAGGGAAAAAGTGAAGTTCAGGACCTAGTGTAGGACCAACTTTACAGCGCACAATGCCCAAGTGGAATTAGTCCACCAACACACCTATTGGGGGACCCCACACTAAGATTAAAAAGTCCTTAATGACTTCCTGAACCTTCCAATTCAAAGGTAATTAAATAGACAGTCCTGAAGTCTAAAAGAGTTGATCGTACTTACCCAAGAAAGAAATGGGTGGAGCGTGCCAACTAAAGAAGGGTAATCTGATTTATGGGAGACACGAACACATTACCGATGTACGAAGATAATATTTCCTGATTAATATGGAGAGAGAAACTTATCCCCAGTGGAGTCGTCAAAAGTTGTTGGCACTATTTTTGTTGTGGAGTTGCCCGTTGGAAGCTGATCAGCCGCCAGAATGGGAATCTCGTGGCCCGCTTCGAAAAGGCATTTAATTTACATATATATATATATATATATATATATATATAATATGAAATAAACCTAATCTCATATCTNATCCTGAAAGATAAACACAAGACTTGAGGGTGAGGCTTGATCAAATAAACTAAGAAATATATGACATTCATTTGGTCTACGAAAAACATTTTATTGATAAGGTGACAAGTTCCTCTATTTAATGCAGAGCATTAAATAGGGTTTATATTAAGCTCGGTCCGGAAAAGTTTCCTATAAGGGCAAGCCCCTATAGTTAATTACATCTTAGATAACTGAAGTCATCTAAAAAAACTCTCAATAAAAATCAGGGAATATTATCTTCAAAGAGGTTAAAAGGATAGAATTTTTCAATTAGATTGGACAAACAGGTGTGAAAGGGGGATTACTCAAATTTGGAATATTTATTGTATAATCCAAAGGAGGAAGAACTAGGGGATGTCACAGACCCAAAGGAGGACCTCGGTGACTTCCCAAGCTACCTTATGGTTTGGCTTCGATTTTGGAGAGAAGTATTTAAATGTTTCATTTTGTTAATTTTATTAGTTAGGGCTTACATTCGTGTGAAACGATCACACAAATAGTCTAGAAGATGTGAGGATTTAGGTCGTGACGAACGACAACCTTGGAATCTTAAGATGAGTTAGTAGTTAAATTATACAGCAGAACTATAAAAAATCCTAAAGAGAAGTTGAGGATTTATGTTGCATAAGCAACCCACTTTGAAGTCCTATGGCTTGGTTATTTAATTCTAAAGAAAGAATGGTTTAGCTAATGTAGAGATGTTCTGCTAATGAAGATGGTCGTGCTGCCCACAATGGTAGCTCCAAGCTCCTAGTCGCGACATGTTTAGGTTTTCTAATGAGTCAAGTTATATTGTCAAATCAGATATATCTAAAGTTCATGGTTATTTAAATGTTATGGGGCAATTTAAAGTTGATTAGAGCGGCATCGGTTAAGATCCGATGGTTCCTTTGTTCTGGCACCACCATTTTCTTTCAGATTCACTTCGTCCAAATGAATTTACTAAACTCAACTTAATGAGTTCCATACTTTCATTTAGACCATGGGAAGCCTTGTTAGTAACCGTAGGTTACCTCCTCCAAGGGATTCCCAATCATTTGATAAAGACATTTTAATTTAGTTGTAATTTTTGTTTTGTGATGTTTGTGATTAAATTATAAGTTTTCTTATATTTTGAATGTTGTGCAGGTGAATTTTATCTTATTTGACTTTTAGTTTTGGTTTTACGGTTATCCTAGAAGTTTTGGTTTTCATGCAGGGTGGCATCATTGTTTAACATGCAAGCTCGAAGCAAAAAGTACAAAAAGGTAAATGCAATAATCTAAAAGCATACCTGTTGATTATTCTCGTTCCTCCACCTGAAAGGTTAGTACTTGCAACGCATGTATATAATTTTACAGGAAATTTAAATTGTAGGAGTCGATGAAGGTTTAGCTACCAAACCCCAAGTTTTGACTTTATTAAATCTCAGAAGAACCTAGTGGATTATTTTAGAACAAAAATATGGCAAGTCAAATTTGTCCTTCAGAATGTCCAATAGATTTCAAAATGCTCAAGGCATGACCATGGACCACTTTGAAGATCTCTTGAAATATTCTGAGTTCATTTTGAACTTATCATATTGTTCCATTAATCATCTGAGGTTGAAGTGTGACTACCCCGTTGCTCAGTAAAATTTGACAATTTAATTATCCCGATTATTCAATTGATGTTTCGTTTAAAAGTTATGTGAGTAGGTGCCCCTTAGGAAAGTTTAAGTCATTTAAGATTGTGGTGCCCGCAATTAAGGTCAGGCTTGTAGTGTTTAAAGATGTTAATCACAAATCATGTATTTTCTAAATCTGATCAATTGAGTGTAGACATCATGCCTATGTCACCACTAAGCCCTTAACAATCATGATAGGTGGAATGGTAATTATCAAAATTTTGATTTAAGTGATATGCATTCTTATTGAAAGATCAAATCATCATCAATCTTAGGCTCAAGATAAGTAAATTATCATCTTTTCTATCTTAAGCCCATCACTTAAGAATCATTTGATCTTAGTTGACTTCTGAGTCATGAAGATTAGTAGAACTATGATCTTGTCGATGTTGTGCAAAGGTGGTGAGTGAGTTTCTACCTTTTAGTCCCATTGTATTTCAATCATCCAATCATATTCATTAAGATCAAAATTTCTCATTTTTTTCCTTGGTTAATCCTAAATTTTGATTAAGAACCAAAATCTAAAATGACTATTTTGCCCTTGTGGTACTTTATCTCATAACTCATTAAACACAACTCAAATGACTTGAGCATTCAAAGTGGCATATCCATGAGTTAATTGAAACATCAGAAGAGAATAATGTGGTTTTTCTTTTGTGTTTTTAAATTCAAGAAATAGGGTTTTCAAAATTGATTTATTCAACTATCCAAAATAAAGTTTTTATTTATGAGAAAATTACTAGAGGTTTCCTTGAGTCAGAGAAACACTTAAACAAAATTTCATGATTTTTTCGAATTAAATTTTTATTATTACTATTTAATTTTAAATCAATTTTAATGATTTAATTAAATATAAAATAATGTTTTAATAACCAACATTATTTTTATATTTTATTAGACCTCTATGAGTTCATAAAACTCATGGAATTAAATTTTGTATTTTCTATGATTTTTTTAATTTATTTATTTTAATTATTTTAATGAGAAAATAAGAAAAATTCACTTTTAAGCTTTTTAAAATTTATTTTTAACTTAGAAAAATTAGAAAAAATATCCTAATGAATTATAAATGATTAGGGAAAGCTTGTACATATTTTTAACCATTTTTTGTCTTTTTAAAAATTTTGATTATTTAATTATTTTTAATTCAAAATACACTTTAAAAATGACATATTTTCAGTAAAAAAGATTTTAATTTTATTAAATGCCCATGAGCACAAGGAACTCAGAAAACTATTTTTCATGATTTTTTAAGCTTATTTAATTTATTATAATTATTTGTGTACAAAAATTCAAAGTTTCTTTAAAAATCAATTTTAGTGCTTAAGTTGAGCCAAATAATTTTTAAATTTTTACAGTAAGTAAATATGATTTTTATGCACAATGTGGAACTAATTTTGTTAATTTTTTATAAGTATATAATTTACATAAATTAACACAAGGTGTATACATTTGATTAAATATAGAAATGTATAAAATAATTCAAAACATCATAATATTTTTCCTAGATTTCTCTGATCACAGAAAACCTACTAAAATTATCCTCATAATTTTCCAAATGATATTTTGATTTTTATAATTAAAATATGCCAAAATGGCCACCCTAGCTTGAAAATTAGGGCTGGAAGCATAGAGATGCCTTCTGACTTTGCAAAAATCAGAAAACATCACCTCTGTGATGAGGAATAAACCTAGAAATTTCAATCCATGGTGAGCCATATTTAGTCATGGAGAATTGAAATACTGATACACCTAAAATATATAATGTTCTTAGACACATTTTTATACCTATTTTAGAGATATTATGCTTTAATGGAAGGTATTTGTGTGATTTTCTTTCAGGTACAAGTAACAAGTGAAAAATGCTAAAAGAAGTGAAAAATGATCAATTTTAGAGCAAAAATGTAAAAATGGTGCAAAAGAGTTATGGTGCCTAAGCGCTAGATCCGGCACTGAAGCACTGGTGAAATAGAGAAGGCCGCTCCTAAGTGCCAGAGGCCTCACACTTAAGCGTCAGAGGCAGATATTTGACAATTTAATTCATTTTGCCAAATTTTAAAGGGACATTTGAGGCACCTATTGGGTAAAGAGGGTGGTTATGACCACTATAAACAAAAATATGATTAAAAGATTTGTGAAAGGAGGCATCCCTTGAAAGATAAATCGAATTTGGACACATTTTGAAGAGTTACCAAATTACCTCTTGGATATTTATAAAAGAAGGAAGTTGAGAGTTTTAGAAGTGTTCTTGAAAAAGGGGAGTCCTGAGAAGTTCTTTTGGAGGGATTTTCAGGCACCACAAATTTACTTTATCCTTTTTGTTTTTAGTTTTATTGTGAGAGTTAAGAGCGTTGTAAAAGAGAAGAGATTTAAAGGAACTTCAAGAGTTTGGTGGAGGATTTGAGATTAAAGTGTTGTAAAAGAGAAGAGATTCAAAGGAACTTCAAGAGTTTGGTGGAGGATTTGAGATAAGTTTTTATTTTTATTTTTAAACTACTTTTGGTTTTAATTGAGACTTCTTATTGGTTTGACAATGATTTCTACTTTTAAACTAATGTGTGGTTTTGTTTTCTCCATGGATTCTAAGTAGTTTTCTTTATCTTTCTCCTTAAAATGATAAGTAATTAAAGTGTTGGAAGACTTGTAAAGAATATTGATCTTTAATGTTGGACAAAGTTGTGATGATTTAAATCCATGCACTCCATTTTCTCCATAGATTATGAGTAGTTTTCTTTATCTTTCTTCTTAAAATGATAAGTAATTAAGTTTTGGATGGAATAACGGAGAGTATTGATCTTTAATGTTGGAAGAAGTTGTGATGATTTAAATCCATGCACTTCATTGAGTAGTTTTCCTTATCTTTCTCCTTAAAATGATAAGTAATTAAAGTGTTGGATGGAAGTTTTTTTCTTTATCTTTCTTCTTAAAATGATAAGTAATTAAGTTTTGGATGGAAGTTATGGAGAGTATTAGTGTTGGAAGAAGTTGTGATGATTTAATTCCATGTACTTCATTAACTTCTTGATCTGGCCTATCTAGATGTTAAAATTTGTTGTGAAAACATGTAAGAACTGGGCTGGTATTGTCTCGATCAACAAATGGAAAGAATCACATGAGGTTGTATGAATGAGAAAGTAGTTCACATGATTTAGTGCAAATAAATAGGGAAATAATCTTTGAAGGGTGTAGAGTTAGAAGACTTTAGAGTGACAGGCTAAAGCTCCCAACTTAGTTTATTATTTTAGGTTTTGATGTGAGATATTAGCTCTCAGGTGGAGGGAATCGAGGGAACTCTAAAGTGAGAGTCGGTATCTTCCCTGCATAGGTGGTCTTCAGAACTATTCAAACTTTAAATTAGTCAATGTTCTTTATAGCAACTCTAGTAAAGGTAAAGAATAATATTGCTCCTATTTGGCACAACACAATTTAAATACTTTCAAAAAAAAATTCATATACTTATTACTAATTCATGATAAGGAGAAAGATATTTCATATTAAGTGCTTTTCTTTTTCATAAACTCAAGTTATCTCTAGAAACTTTTATTGTTTTGTCAAAATATCAAAAATACCAAAACGATTTGAATTTTAATTACTGTAAAAATATTTATAGCTTAAGTACTTATCTTTTTAAAATAGAATGTTTGTTGTTTAATAGTGCATATTATGAAATTCTCGTGGGTTTGATATTCAGGACTTAATCAAAAAGACCTATATTACCTAATAACAATACATATACTTGCGTAGTATCCCAATATATATATAAATTAAAAAATAAAATTCTTATTTTCTCCAAGATCAAGTTTCTGGTATTGTTTTAAAGTAAGGAAATATAAGTGAAAATATAATCAAAGATATTGTTTTACTGTTTTAAATAAACTGTTAGGATCAAATACCACAGATGGTATTTAATTATTTAAAAATCATATACTTGGAAAATAATTTTTATTTTTAGTCCACATTATTCTCCTTTATTCACTGAGCAAGAGGGTATTTTTCTTTTATTTTTATAATTTTCCTAGAGAAAGATATAGATTTTTGAAGTTCAGGCATTTAAAATAACTCAAAAAATCCATATTTTTCTACTTATCCACGAGGCGCCAACTCATCCTGCGGGGGCTCCGAACTCACACGTGGTGTGTTCCATTCTTTATGCTTTCCACCTAGGCATTCCACGGGCCCATAGTTCACACACGAAGATTCTGTCTGGCTCGATCTTTTCCGTCCATTGGATACATGCACGATCGGATGACATTCGTTTATCGTACCCAAGTGACCAAACTCGTAATTTGTTCACACTAAAACCTTAAGATCTCTACCTAGACTCAACCAAATCTCATGGGGTTTATTTCTAGACCTTCATCTACTCAAAAAAAACACATCTATATGGTTAATCAAGTATTAAATTAAGTCATTACACATGGAGAGTTAAAATAAAATCAGGTTAGTGTTAGAGCTCAATACCTTTGTCTGAGAGGGGAGGCTTCAATCAGATTGTTGTGGTAGTTTTGGTTGAGTTCAATGAACCTCCAAATGAAGTTCCAAGCTTAGGTGAATTGTGTAGGTATGATTTCGACCAAGGTGGATTTTAGGTGTTGGTCTAAAGCTATTCAAGAGGTTGTTTCAGTGGGGGCTTCGATGGGGAATCAACTCCTCTTGCTCTAGGGATGGTATGTACATAATTAATTTGAGTTTGGTGGATTGTGGAGAGATGTCCTAATCTGAGTTGAATTTTTGAGCTCAAAATTGGGCTCTCACAGTGGGAATCAGAGGGGAAAGATGGTTGGATTGATCTTAGAGATGCTTGGAGAGTCTCTGGAGAGATTTTGAATAAGTTTCTCCAAGGATTTTGAACACCTCTCTTTTGGCCATTGAGGGGGCTGATTAAATGGAAGGGCTAGGGCTGGCCACCATGTCCAATTGATGGGTGGAAAGAGCTACTTAGGTGAAGGGTTGAGGAGCTCTGAAGAGCAATTAGGATGAGCTGGCCTCTAGGGTTGAAATTGAATTTGATTTAGGGGTGGTGGCTCACAATTTTGATATTTTTCAGCGAGTAGGGTGGTTGGCCAAAGCACGGGAGGTATTCAGGTGGTCATGTGAGCTAGGGAGAGGGTTCTTTATGATTTTCCCCTAATGGTTAGTGATGATGGGAGATATTTCTTGGTTAAGGCCCAAAAATGGGATGAAATCCCTTATTTTAGGGACCCATTGGTCTATAGCTCACTTGGGTGGGTTTAAGGTGGTTTAGCCTAGTCAGTAGAGTGTGCTTAATGGTTGTGGTGACATTAATTTGGTGACTTTGGCATGGCTAAGTCAATTTTGGTGAAGGGGTTCAATTTGGATCAAAATGGCTAGAAGTTGGGTTTTGGTTAGGCTAGCCATGACATTGAGCTCAATTGATTGATCAATATTGTGAAGATAATTGTCATGAGGAGTTTAGAAAAGATTTGGAGTGGTTTTGAATTGGTTTGGAGGTTCAATTTGGAGGATTCCTACACAATTTGAATACTTCCACAACATAATTCCTATACTTATTACTGATTCACGATAAGGAGAAAGATATTCCATATTAAGTGCTTTTCTTTTAAATAAACTCAAGTTATCTTTAGAAGTTTTTATTGTTTTGTCAATATCAAAAATACCAAAAAGAGTTGAATTTTAATTCCTCTAAAAATATTTATAGTTTAAGTAATTGTATTTTTAAAATAGAAAGTTTGTTGTTTAATAGTGCATATTGTGAAATTCCTGTGGGTTTCGATATTCAGGTCTTAATCAAAAAGTCCTATATTACTTGATAACTATATGTATACTTGCATAGTATCCCAACATATATATATATATATATATATATATATATATATATATATATATATATATATATATATATNTTAGGATCAATTTTTTGGTACTGTTGCAAAGTAAGGAAATATAAGTGAAAAATATAATCAAAGACATTGTTATATTGTTGCATATAAACAGTGGGGATCAAGTTTTTGGCATTATTGTCGGAGAATTGATTGCAAGCAAATTTCTATTTTAGAAAGTCTTATTTAAACTTTAAGATTTATTATAGGAATATTTTATTATATTATTTTATTTTGTCTATTTTCTTTTATTTTATGTTAGTGTATGTGTTGTTCAATTTAGAGTGATTTTGAATTGGTTTGGAGGTTCAATTTGGAGGATTTTGCGCATTTGGTCAATTTGGGGGTGTTGGGTTAGATTTGGGTTTAAATTAAGCTAAGATTGAGTTATGTCCAAATTGAAGGTTCAAAATGGTTTAGAGGAATGTCATAAAGAGTTTTCAACATAAATTGGGTGTCAATTTTAGGGTTATGGCATTCAACTTGGTGGAATTTCAAGACATAGCCAATTTGGGACATATTTGGGGATTTTGAATGTGGGTTGAAATTGAGTGAAATTGAGGCTTGACCAAGGACAATTGAAGATCCAAATTGAATTTTTGGATTGTTAGGAAGAATTTAGGATTCAAATTGGGTCAAATGAGTGGATCATATGGTTCAATTAGATGAGATGAAGTCATAGGATCAAAATTGGGGTTTTAATTTAGATAAAAATTGAGCTCAAAGCATGGTTCAATTAGGCTTGTATGTGGTTTAAATTGATCATATGAAAGATGAATTTGAGTTTAGAATTGAAGTTGGGGAGGATTGGGGCCAAATTGATGGGTAAGTGAGGTGAATTTGGAGAAATTGGGCCTTTGAAGGCAATTTGAAGCTTTTTGGTCAAAGTGGTCAAATTGACCATATTGGGTTCAATTAAAGGTTCCAACTTCTTTTGGGGACATTTTAAATGATTTTAAGGGTTTTGGGAAAGTTTGGGCTACCAAGGGTATTTTTGTAATTTTGGCAAATTTGAGCATATTTTGGTAATTTTGGAATTTTTTTGGGCTGTTTTAGGCAATTTGGGTAGTTTCAAATAGTTTGAAATGATTTTTGAATAAGTTTGGGTATTTTAGATGAATTTGGGAATTTTGGTCAAATTTAGGGTTTCAAGGGCATTTAGCTAATTTGGGTATATTTGGGGGCAAAAGGCCAAGTTGGATATTTTGGTAGAATTAGGGTGCCAGTCACCTTATATGAGCTATGGATCAAAGAAATCCCCATTTGGGTCTTCTATGTACTGGTCTTAGCTAAACCCTAGCCTAGGGCCAGTGGGTCTAGGGGACCATTTATATGAGTTTCCCAAATGATCAAGGGATCAAAATCAACAAATCTGGGTTAGGGTTGTGAGTGAAAGTGGGTGCAAATGAGTGCAAGCAAGTGAACTAGCTCCAGAATAACACTCAGGGTCAACCATAAGGCCAAGTAGTCCTATGTGGACTCCCCTTGAGCTTCCTCTATAGTGGCCCCACCTACTAAGTGCTAGAGGTTAGGATCAATATATGAAACTTCAAGTTGAGCGCATAAGAGTTTAGAGTTTCTAAAGGTAAGGGTTCCTTTTCTAATTTTCTAGGAATAGTCAACAGGAAAGTCCTATGGCTAGACCTTAGGCTACTAAAGAGGGAAAACTAAACCTCAACCAAAAGTGAGGTCAACAGCAGTGAACCAACAATCCATGGGAACCCGCTAACCGTCGGTTTCCCTTTCCATGTCCTCCGCAGGTGGCAGATGGCCAGGTGAACTTCCACTCAAAGCTGGAGCAGAAGGTCTCGTTGTTTCCTCTAGAGCTATGGGTTGGCTGACTCCTGTAGTCGGGGAATCGATGATATGTAGGGTTTCAGATGCAAAAATAACCATACGTCAAAAATGAGAAAAGAATTTATATAGTGTATATGAAAGAGATCTCCTCACCAGATATTCTCTCCATCTCAGGCATATGGAGGCTCTCACCAGCTGGCACTTTGATAGCTGCCTAACTGACTTTTTTTGTCAAATGTTAGAGAAACACACCTCGCGTGACTGAACCTGGTCGCCACATCCATCTACATCCGCTTTAGTGTTGATGGATGAGCTGAACACTGGAAAGTCGAACCAGGAGCAATGATCGGTGCACTAGTGGTGGGCACCTCAGTCTTGCGCCATACATCACAAAGTGGAAATAATTCAGATGACTCTATCGTCTCCTCTACTCTTTATTTTTTCAACATTGCTTCCTTGATCAGCCTAGTCCCCTTTGGTCGAATCCCTTCTCCTGTTCTCTTTGAGCCGACTGTCCTTCCTTTACCTTATGACCTCTTTCTTGTCAGTTGACTCTCATTTACAAATTTTTTCTTGGATTCTGGCTGAGTACTTGATACATTTTAAAATTACCTTTTTTTATGCACATTTTATACTAAATTTTTAAGGATATTATGTTTTATAGAAGGGTATTTTAATGTTTTTTATTGCAGGTGCAAGAAAAAAATTTTAAGAGAAAAAAAGAGCAAAAATACATCAAAAAGGAGAAAAATGGAGTAAATTGAAGAAAAGTGTCAAACCAGCTAATTTAACTCCAAGGTGTCAGATGGAGAAATTGTCTGGCGCCTAGGCGCAACAGTTGGGTGATACGCCTAAAAAATGACTACATTTTCATATATACTTTATGCTCAATTTTAATGATTTTTAATGATATTACACTTTAAAGGGATGTATTTTGCAGATTTTTGGTTTCAGGGACAAGAAATGGAGTTTTGGAGAAAAGGAGGCAAAAACGGTGCAATTTGGAGCAAAAACGAACAAGAAAGAAAATTTTGTCCTGACACATTTTGATATGTCTTTCTATGCTTAATCTCATTTACACTTCTCACACATTGTTGAATGAAATTACACTTTAAAGAAATTTTATTTTCATGCTTATTTGTAGGTCTATCTGTTAGGAATGAAACATAACTGAAATGGGGCGAAACAGAGTTAAACGGAGCGAAACAGTGGAGCTGTAGCAGACCGGCACCGAAAGCGCCCAGACTGGCGCTGACAGCGCCCGAGATGGTTATGGACCAATTTTTGGCAGATTTTGATGTCCTAGAAGGCTCCCAAATGATTCAAATACCCCATGAAGTGATTCAATGCATCTAGACACTTGGAGAAGGCCCTTGAATGAAGAGACATGTCTTTTGGATGAATAGATTTGTCTCTTAGGAAAAAGGAGGGAATTGGTGTCACTTTAAAAAAGAGGGCTTGGCGCCTCTCATGTGCGTGTGTGTGTGAGTATGTGGGGGTTTTGTGTGTGTGAGTGTGTTTTAGAGTAAATTCTTGTGTGTGGAGAGGATTTTTTTAAGGAATTGTAAGAGGAGAAGGAAGGTGAGAGGTTACTTCTTCATTACACTTCTAAGAGAGAATTTAGTGTTGATTGTAAAGAGAGAAAGTTCTACAAGGGAACTTCGAGGGATTTGCTTGAGGAGGAGTCTAAGATAATTTGTGCTCTTTCATTTCTTTATTTTGTAAACTTATTTTTATATATATAATCTGTGTTTTTTCATATCTTCCTCATGAGTTCTGAGTAGACTTCTTTATCTTTCTCCCTACTCTGAGATATGATGAAATGAAGAGATAATTTGGATGTGCCATTTTAAAATATAAAATAAATTATGATGATTTTTCCACTTCGTTCTTAATTTACTTTTTGATCTGACCAATTGAAATGTTAAAATCTGTTATGAAACATATGATCCGGGAAATGGAGTATGAGTTCTACAACAGAGTAAGAATCACATTTAATTTCATTTAAGAGTGTTTCATTCATGGAATTAGGTGCAAATAAATAGCTAAATATACTTTTTTGGGTGTAGAATTAGAGATTTTAGGGTGACAGACTAAAATCCCCAATTTGGTATTAGTGTTTAAGAACTAAAGTGAGCGTTAGCCTTTAGGGAAAGGGAAGTGGGAGCTCTAGAGTGAGAGCCAGTATACTCCCAGCCTAACCATGGATTTAGGGACTAAACCTGAGATTAGCCAAAGATTCTCTATAACACTGAATCAGGGTAGAGAATTAAAATTGTTCCTACTTGGCACAATACAAATTCAAACCATTTATCTCTATCTTTAACCAAAAATTCATTGTAGTGGTAAGGATACTTTCTTAAATTTGAACTCTTTGTCACAAAACTTTATTTAGCTTAGTAAATTTTACTTTAAATTTTAGAAATTAATTTAGTGAACTTAGTTTCATTAGCATACATTAAAACCACTTTAATCAACCTTCAAAATTAATTGTTTATAGTAGTAAATTAGAATTAGCCTAAGGGATTTCCTACCTAGCTTCTTCGTGGGATTGATACTGGGGTTTTTAAAGAAAGCCCAATATTACTTGAAGAAATATGTACACTTGCATAGAACTCCTAGTGTGTGAACTATTTTATATATTTTATATAACATTTCTGTTTTGCACATTAAATACTTAATATAAATTGGGTCTAGTTGTTGGCCATATTTTTGAAGAGCTAAATTACTGCATAATTTTGGGACGGGTCAAGTTCTTGGTACTATTACCGTGGATTTAAATTGACATAAAATACATAGAAAAATAACACACACTAGGGGCGCATCAAGTTTTTGGCGTCGTTGCTGGGAATCTTGGGTAAGAACGTTAGGAGAATTTTAATTAAACCTGTAAGACTTAGAATTGAATTTTATAGTATTATTATATAGTGCTTAATTATTGTGTGTTTATTTTTAAAAAAATCCAAAATACTGAAAATATTTGTGATATCTATCCTATTAGTTTAGTCTTTAGATTTGTATGTGTGGTTCAGGAGCTGCAGACCTTGAATTTTACAAGTCAAATTTGGAGATAACTTTTGGGAGAGAATTGAAAAGACTTCAAGAATTTAATGTAAAAATGGTGGATCAATGATATAATGAATATTCGGATTTGGATTATAATGCTTGTAGCTTCGAAAGAGTAAACCCCAAGAGAGTGGCAAATTTTCAAGAAGATATGCGTACAATTTTAATTTCTCATATTGTAGATATTGAGAGGAAGTTGGATCAATACATAAAAAGATATGGCCATGAGATACATACTTCTTATTCTGATTATTACAATCCAAGTTGGGAATATTATTTGAATTTTAATAGGAATAATAATTTTGGAGGAGAAGACCAATTTTGGAAAGATAATCAATTTAATCGGACATGTAGTTGGAATAATCATGGCTATTCTAATGATGAAATTTCTTTACCTCATAATTTTAACTTCAACCCCCAGAATGAGAAGGATTTATTATAAGATGTTGTTATTCAAATGGAGAGTGAGTTAGAGTTTCAAGGGACCGTAATAAGGAATATGGAAAACCAATTAGGGCGGATTAGTAACTCAATTAATAATCCTCCTCAATTTAACTCCAACCCACCAGACAAGGAGAAGGAATTAATGCTAGAAGAGGTTGTGAATCAAATGAAGAGTGAGCTGGAAAAACAAAAGGTTGCAATAAGGAATATAGAAAACAAACTGGGGCAGATTATTAATACAATTAACAATTACCCCCCAGAGATTTTACCTAGTGATCCTGAGATAAACCCTAAAGAGATGAATGATGAGCAATATAAAGTTATCAAACTAATATTTAGAAGAGAATTCAAGGATATGTTTCAAAAGAACAATGAATTGAGAAATGACGATAAGGAGATTGAAAGACAAATGGAAAAAATCCCTACAAAATTAGAAAAACTGAGCACCTCCACTATTTACACATTACCAAAGGGAAGAATTGAAAGACAACCATGAACAAAAGAGTAACCTAGAAGAACTTGATCCAAAATTTGAATTATCTAGACAGAATCTGATTCAAAATTTGGGAGATCATGAAGTATCTTATAAAGATCCATTTCTTATAAAATTTAAGGATGATGAATATTAGTCTAGAAAGAAATATGAGGAACAAGAATATGAATCAATCTGAAAAGGAAGAGCTGAAAGAAAGAAAAGAAAGAAATATGAGGAACAAAGATATGAATCAATCTGAAATGGAAGAGCTAATAGAAAAATTTAAATTTGAGGACTTTGTAGGAATCCCTGGATCTATGAAAGATTGGGTGATTGATCAAGGATTACTTAAATGGAATTTTGATCCAGGTGGCATCATTTATCGGGCTAACAAAGTTTAAAAAAGAGTTTTATGGGAGGCAACCTATAGTTATTAATGTGATTTAATTTAGTGTGCTTGAGAGTTATGATTGTTAGTGTTGTATTATGTTTGTTTTAGTGTGGATTGATTAGTTTGATTGATGATTGGTAGATGTTTAGATTGTTAGTGGTTTGATTTGTTTTTAGTGTGTCATGAGGGGAGTGATTTCTTAACTTCTTATTATGGCTAGATTTGTATATTCTCTTGTAGTAGTGGGATTTACGAGTCCACTATGACTTGGGTCTCACGCAGACTTGAGTTTTACAAGAGACATTATGAATTTTAATAGTGACAGTTCCATCTCAATTTTGTTACTTCCTTTCTTTGACCTTGTTTTCATTTGATAGGAGTAGCTAGCCTATTTGATGAGTAACATTTGGATGATATTACATTATCCTTATAACTGCTAGAGGTGCTTAATTAATGGGATATGGTGATGCCTGGGGTTGGTGCTCGAGAACCAATATATCAGGGATAATCTTATCTTTGGGATTATAATCTATAAAATTCATTTATAAGTACCCAATATATATGTGTAGTGATTACATTAGAAATTGGAAGTAAGATAGTGAGATGTGATGAGTTAAATTATAAATTGACCTTATTTATCATGTGTGTTTGTGTTTTTGTAACAATAATATAAAGATTTGGAGAACACATAAATATATATATTCCTATGACAATACATATCTTGCTTGTTAGACCTTTCTTTCAATTTTTTCAAGCATGTTTAGTTTAGATTTACTTTCTACTGCATGATTTCTATCATGATAAATAATTGTAGATGTTTTTTATAGACATTTTTGGTAGATAGAATTTCTAAACTATTTTCTTCCTACTTATATTTTTTGTACTAAATTCTATACATGTTAAAAATCAAGTTTAGGGGTAGGAAGAAAAATAAAATTTTAAAGTGAGTATACTTCCTTTTTAGTTTAATATTATTGCAAGCATGTTTTAGGCTAGATTTTCTTTCTCCTGTAGTCATTCTATCCTGATTATGAATGTATATAAATTTGATAGGATGTTGTAGTAGTTAGTAGATTCAACTTTTACTTTTTCTTCCTGCTACATTTTACGGAATTGATTGCAAAATATTTAAAATTTAAGTTTGGGGGGAAGAAAATTTTCTTCAAAAGAATGAAAATAAATTTTATTTTTCCTCAAGTAGCTATATTTTAAAATTTTAATTTAACATGACCTTTAGTAATAGAGGCTAACTTTTGATAATTATATTTGTGTTTCTAAATATATAGTAGACTTAAGTAAAAGTTTTCAACAATGAAAGTTGATTCTAGAGTTAAGATATTTAGTACGAAAGAATAAGACTATGCTTTCTCTATTTAAAGTAAAGGAAATTGTATTTTTGAAGTATTAAGAATCTTAGAGTTTCATGTAAGAAGAAAATAATGAGGCTTTATGAAAAATCTTCAAAATTAATATGAATTTATAAAGTGAAGGAATGTGAAAAGTTTTTAACTTTAAGAAGAGGATAGTAAAGTTCAAAATTATGAAAGGTTATACAGATATATTAATACTCACATGAAAAAGAAAAAAAAAAGAGGATTAAAAAAGATCCTAAAATTAAAGAAAAAAAAAAGAAAAATATGTGAGGAGAAGCTTCAGGAGATGCCTAATAAAAAATTGGCTTCAGTTGAATCAACTTGAGGAAGAAGGCTTTATTACATTTTTTAAACTTGAATTTGAGTATTAGTATCCTTACTAATAAATTTCTCATGAAGTTTTTTTCTTATATATGGATATTCTAAGTGACTTTAATATGACAAATTGCAATTCTTCTTGAAATGAATAGAGAATCAGAAATCTTAGACTTGACTACTAGATGTTCTTATACTTTTAGTTTTGACTTAAGTTGTTAAAAATTTTTCTTAAGTTTTGTTATTATATTTAGTAGACCAAATTATAAAAAAATTAGAAGTTAAACTCTATATCATTTGTCATAACTTTTAGGTAGTAAATGTGTTAATTGAGGACAAGTAATAGTTAAGTTTGGGGAATTTTGATACGCCTAAAAAATGCTACATTTTCATATATATTTTATGATCAATTTTAATGATTTTTAATTATATTACACTTTAAAGGAAGGTATTTTGCATATTTTTGAGTTTTGGAGAAAAAGAAGCAAAAACAGTGTAATTTGGAGCAAAAACGAACAACAAAGAAAATTCTGACCTGGCACATTTCGATATGTCTTTCTATGCTTAATCTCATTTACACTTCTTAACCATTTTTGAATGAAATTACACTTTAAAGAAAGGTTGTTTTGATGCTTAATTTGTAGGTCTATCTATTAGGAACGAAACACAACTGAAATGGGGTAAAACGGAGCTAAAACAGAGATAAACAGTGAAGCTGCTGCAGACCGGTGCCGACAGCCCCTAGACCAACATCGATAGCACCTGGGACGGTTATGGACCGATTTTTGGCGAATTTTGATGTTTTAGAAGGCTCTCAAGTGATTCAAACACCCCATGAAGTGATTCAATGCATCTAGACACTTGGAGAAGGCTCTTGAGTGAAGAGACATATCTTTTGGATGAATAGATTTGTCTCTTGGGAGAAAGGAGGGAATTGGTCTCTTTAAAAAAGAGGGCTTGGTGCCTCTCATGTGCGTGTGTGTGGGGGTTTGTGTGTGTGGGTGTGTGGGGGTTTTGTGTGTGTGTGTGTGTGTGTGTGTGTGTGTGTGTGTGAGTGTGTGTGTGTGTGTTGTAGAGTAAATTCTTGTGTGTAGAGAGGATTTTCTTAAATAATTGTAAGAGGAGAAGGAAGGTGAGTGGTTACTTCTTCATTAAACTTCTAAGAGAGAATTTAGTGTTGATTGTAAAGAGAGAAAGTGTTATAAGGAAACTTCGAGGGATTTGCTTGAGGAAGAGTCTAAGATTAGTTGTGTTCTTTCATTTCTTTATTTTGCAAACTCGTTTTTATATATATAATATGTGTTTTGTCGTATCTTTTTCATGATTTCTGAGTAGACTTTTTTGTCTTTCTCCCTACTTTGAGATATGATGAAATAAAGAGATAATTTGGATGTGGCATTTTAAAATATAAAATAAATTGTGATGATTTTTCCACTCCATTCTTAATTTACTTATCAATCTGGCATGAAACATTAAAAGCTGTTGTGAAACATATGATTTGGGAAATGGATATGAGTTCTACAATAGAGTGAGAATCACATTTAATTCTATGGAGGAGTGTTTTGTTCATGGAATTAGGTGCAAATAAATAGGTAAATATACTTTATTGGGCGTAGAATTGGAGATTTTATGGTGACAGACTAAAATCTCCAATTTAGCCTTAGTGTTTAAGAACTAAAGCGAGTGTTAGCCTTCAGGGGAAGGGAAGTGGGAGCTCTGGAGTGAGAGTCAGTATCCTCCCAACCTAACCACTGATTTTGGGACCAAACCTGAGATTAGCCAATGATTCTTTATAAGATTGAATCAGGGTAGAGAATTAAGATTGTTTCTATTTGGCACAATACAAATTTAACCCATTTATATCTATCATTAAACAAAATTTCATTGTAGTGGGAAGGTTACTTTCTTAAATTTGAACTCTTTGTCACAAAACTTTATTTAGTATTAGTAAATTTAACTTTAAAGTTTAGAAATTAATTTAGTAAACTTAGTTTCATTAGCATACATTAAAACCACTTTAATCATCCTTCCAAGCTAATTGTTTATAGTAGTAAACTAGAATTAGCCTAAGGGATTTCTTACCTCACTTCTTTGTGGGATCGATACTGGGGTTTTTAAAGAAAGCCTCATGTTACTTGAAATTATACGTGCACTTGCATAGAACTCCTAGTGTGTGAACTATTTTACATATTTTATGTAACATTTCTATTTTGCACATTAAATACATAATATAAGTTGGGTCAAGTTGTTGGCCATATTTTTGAAAAGCTAAATTACTGCATAATTTCGGGACGAGTCAAGTTCTTGGCACTATTTCAGTGGATTTAAATTGACATAAAACACGTAGAAAAACAACACACAATAGGGGTGCATCATAGGCACCTAGGTGCTACGGTGATTTTCTGAAAGAGTCATTGAATGAGGTTGAATTTTGAACAGATGTCTGAAGTAACCCTTGGTCATTTTTGAAACTCTACAAATATAGATTGATTCCAAGGGGCTAGGGGGGTTAGATATATAGAGTCTCATAGTGTGTGAGTGTGTTAAGTGTGTGAAAAGTTTTCTTTGTGAGTCTTTGTTATTTATGAAGTTTGCAAGTCTTGTAAGTGGTGTTGGAGTCAGAGAAGTCAGAGAACTTCAAAGAAATGATTGGGGGAACATTCCAGATAGGTATTTGTATTTTTATCTTTAAATTTTATACTTTGGATTGAAGTTTTATAAATATATTTTGTTTTGTTATCCCCATGTTTTGTGAGTAGTTCCTTTTTTATTCTCCTTATAATATGGAGTAATTAAGTAAGTGATTTTGATTTTCTTTATAACTTCTTTTATTTCTAAAAATTGTGATGATATTTTTACCGGTCCTTCATTTACTTTACAAATTGGTCACTTGTATTTTTAAAACCTGTTGAGGAACTTATTGACCCGAAAGGGCTAAGATTTCTTGACTTGTAGGCATCTCATTCTACCTTAAAAAGAATAGTTGTGATCGTCCGAAGTGGGGTGATACACCAAAATAATATGTTGTTTTAAGTATACATTTTATGCTTATTTTTTGTGATATTGCACTTTAAATAAGTTTATTTTCATGTTTTTGTTGCAGGTATATCAGTTTGAGGCATTTGGAGTAAAAGTAGCCAAAAGGATGAAATTTGAAGTCAAAATAGAAAATTTTGGGATTTTGTTGCCTGAAGCGCCAGAACTAGCGCTTGAAGTGCCGCTTTACTGAAAGCTAGCACGAAAAGCACCATTTGACAAAGAGCTAGTTCCTAAAGCGCCTGATTTGGCACCTAAAGCTCCAAAAACCCAGAACTGCGCGGTCTTAAACAAGTTGGCGCCTGAAGCGCCAGAGATGACTTTTTGCGGATTAAAAAGGTTCAGGACAAATTTTGCACAAATTTCAAAAGGGACACTTGTTCTAAATGCCCCATAGAGTGATTCAATGTATCTAGACACTTAGGAAAGTTCTTTTATGAAGAAATATGTCTCTTAGATCAATAGACATGTCTTTGAATTCAAAATGGTTGACTTTTGGACATAATTTTGGAGGGAATTTTAAATTCTTTTCAGAGGGAGGTTGCCTCTAATAAAAAAGAGGAAAGTCTAGGGCATAAAGAAGAGTTTGAAAGAGAATTTTGAGAGAGGGGTGTGAGGGATTTTCGAAGATGGCAAGAGAGAGAGAGAGAAAGTCAAGGGCTTGGAGATTTTTTTAAGGATTGTAAGAGGAGAGAGAAGGTGAGAGATTTCTTCTTCATTACTTTTCTAAGAGAGAATTGAGAGTGCTTGTAAAGAGGGAAAGTGCTTGAGAAGAACTTCTAGGGATTTATTTGGGAAGGATTGTGAGATAAGTTGTGTTCTTTTATTTCTTTGCTTTGTAAACTTATTTTTATATATAAATTCGTGTTTTGTCGTATCGTTCTCTTGAATTCTGAGTAGTCTTCTTTATCCTTCTCCCTACAATGAGATTTGGTTTTATGAAGAATTGATTTTATTTTATATGGTTTTAAATGTCAATATATTATGATGATTTGAACTCTAATTTTCATTTACTTTTTGATCTGACCAATTGAAATGTTAAAATGTGTTGAGAAACATATGTTCCAAAAGGGCTATGCTTTCTACAACATGAGGAGAATCACATTTAATTCCATGGGAGAAGATGTCATCCATGGGGTTGTGTGCAAATAAATAAGAAAATATACTTTATTGGATGCAGAATTGAAGATTTTAAGGTGACATATTAAAATCCCCAATTTAGTCTAGT
This sequence comes from Phalaenopsis hybrid cultivar, assembly GCA_002079205.1. NCBI lineage: Eukaryota > Viridiplantae > Streptophyta > Magnoliopsida > Asparagales > Orchidaceae > Phalaenopsis > Phalaenopsis hybrid cultivar. The sequence goes on from JXCR01148897.1 coordinate 24,568, forward strand.
TGATTGGAAACTAATGTGAGATTGTTAGCCCTCAGGTGAGGGAGTAGTGAGAGCTCTGGAGTGGCCGCCGGTATCCTCCCAGCCTAACCACGAAATTAGGGACCAAACTCTAGATTATTAAATGTTCTTTATGCACTCAAAAGAGGGTAAAGAATATGATTGCTCCTATTTGACCCAAAATAATTTTATATATTTTCAAATGATTTTATTTTCTTCACAATTTATATGGACAAAAACTTTATTTAGTTTTCATAAATTATTTTATATAACTGTCTTTTAATTGTGTTTTATTTAACATTCACTCATTTACTTTAGATTCAAAATTTTGTACTACACTTTTGTAGTTTAAAATCGTAGTTTACATTATAATCTTAATAATTTACTTATAGGCATTTCCAACTTTCTCGTGGGATCGATAATTAAGACTCCATTAGTACCCTTTATTACTTGAGTGATACATATGCTTGAGTTATTTTTAGTGAGATTTGATAGTTTAAAGATTTTTAAGAAATAAAACTATTTTCACANTGCATTTTGTGCTTCACTTTTTTACTATAAATTGTAGTTCATATTATAATCTTAAGAATTTACTTATAAGCATTTCCAACTTCCCTGTGGGATCAATATCTAGGACTCTATTAGAGTCATTTATTACTTGAGCGATATGTATACTTGCATTATTTTTAGGGGATTTGACAATTTAAAGACTTTTAAAAGATAAAACTATTTTCACTAAAGTTATTTTTATTGGGATTAAATTGCATATTTACTATTGTATCTGTCCTGTGTTTTTTGTAATATTAAAAAATATTAGCAAAACTAACAAACTAAATCCACCCGCATCAGGGGGTGCAAATAGATAGGTAGATAATTTTTAATGGGCTTAGAGTTGATGTTTCTAGAGTGACAAACTAGATTCTTTTATCAATTTGGTCTAGAGATTAGAACTAAGGGTCACTGGTAGGTCCTATAGAGAGGGCACAGTGGGTATTCTAGGAGTGAGAGACTAGAACCTACCTAGCACTACTATACATGCTGACACCAACTTTAGATTAGTTAATGTTCTTTGCACAATTCAAAAGAAAGTAAAGAATAGGTATGCTCCTATTTGTCGCAATACCACATTTAAGTTTCTAAACAATTTTTGAAATCCTACTCTGATTATGAATTATTGGCAAGGAGAAAGTCTCTTTTTATATATTGTATAAGTCATTACATTTACTTTTACTTGCATATCCTAGAATTTAGTAAACTTAATTTTCATCTTTAGATAGTTGCTGCAATCTTAAGTAAAATTTTCTTAAAGTTAAAATTCTTGTATTTCTTTTCATTGTATTCTTGTTTGCAACTTCTCCATGGGATCGAAATTGAGGTTTTTAAGGAAAACTCTATATTACTTGAAATGATAGGTATATTTGCGCAGTACCCCTAGTGAGAAAACTATTTCTTTAATTTATATCATATTACATTTGTTCTCACTAGCCGCTAAATATAAGGAACATAAATATCTGCGTAATTACGGGTCGGGTCAAGTTTTTGGCGCCGTTGTCGAGGAAAACGATCGAAAAGAGAAGCTTTAAAGGAAATATTTTTTAAAAAATTTTCTTTGAAACTTTATTTTTTATCATTTAAAATTTTTAGTTTTTACTTATTTAAATTTTTCAAAAATTACAAAAAAATTACAAAAATTCAAAATTTAAAAAAAAATTATGAAAATATGAAAGTTATAAAAAAAATTGCAAAAATTTGGAAAAAGAAAAATTAATTTTTATTTTATTGCTTTAGTATTTTATTTTCTGAATTTTACTTTTTGTATGCAAAGTTCAAAATATGAAGGCTTGGTACCCTATGATTCTGAATTAGAGTGAATTATAAGAATTTGAAAACAAAAACTTCACAATTCTCAAGAAATGACAAACACATCACAAAATAACATCGAAACTTTTACTAATGAAAATGAACATGAAAATTTACAAAGACATTTAAGGAACTATGTTAACCCTACGGCAGATGAAATTCACTTAAGTATTCAAATCCTCGCTGTAGCGGCTAACTTATTTGAACTTACACCTGCAAGAATACAAATGATGTAAAATAATCAATTTGGGGGAACACCAACTGAGGATCCTAATTTACATCTTGCAAGTTTTCTAGAACTTTATGATACATTCAAATATGATGGTGTATCAAACAATGCGATTAGACTTAGACTTTTTTTCTTTTTTTAAAGGGACAAAGCTAGGATGTCGTTAAACTCATTAGCACCTTGATCTATTAAAACTTAGGGAGAAATGACACAAAAAATCTTGGTTAACAATTTTCCTCCATAAAAAACTGCTACGCTTAGAAATGATATTACTTGTTTTACTCAGTTTGAAGGGGAGTCAATTTCTGAGGCTTGGGAAGGATTTAAAAAACTCCTTAGAAAGTGCGCACATTATGCTTTGCCTGACTGGTTAATTATTCAAATATTTTATAATGGGATAATAGGACCCCTTATATCTATAATTGATGCTGCTGCTGGAGGATCTTTAATGTCAAAATCATCTGATGAGCTCGTGCCTTAATTAAAGAAATGACAACTAATAATTTTCAATAACCCTGAGAAAGGGTAAATACAAGAAGAGTGGCTAGTATTCATGATAATGATGCTTTTTCCATCCTAGTATCTCAAGTTGCTACGTTATCTAATAAGTTAGATAATTATGTAATGATTTTTTCTCAAATACCTCAAGCAAGTGAAAAAAATTTATTAGGACAACCCAATGATTCTTAATCATTAAAAACGTTACATGCAGTTGCTAATAAACCCAATAACCCATATTCAAACTTTTATAAACTAGGTTGGAAAAACCACCCTAATTTTAGTTGGAACAACTCTGGTGGTGGAAATCAACAATGAGGGAACAATCAAGCGAACCCAACAGGAAACTAGAACAATCAAGGTAATTCTAACTAATGACCTTCTTATCCTCCTGACTTTAATAACCAACAAGTTAAGAAAAGAAGTTGTCTATAGAAGAAATAGCTTTGCAAATGGGTAATCAGATGCAAAGTCAAAGTTCTGCAATAATAAATATTAAGAATCAATTGGGACAAGTTGTTAACGCACTTAGCAATAGACCCTACAGAACACTTCCTAGTGATGTTGAAGTAAATCCTAAAGATAAAAGAATAGAGCAAGAGAAAATTAAAGTTGTTCAATTTAGGAGTGGAAAGTAATTAAAAGTTGGAAGTCAAAAAGAGATTGAAGTTGAGAGAGAGATTATAGAACCTAAAGAAACTACTTCTAAAGACCCAGAACGATCTGTCTCTTCAACTAAAAGTGATTTAAAAAGACCACCACCTCTTTTCCTCAAATATTGAGACGACAAAAGCTTGATCAACAATTTTCAAAACTTTTTGAGATATTTAAGAAGCTTACAATCAATATTTTGTTTGCGGAAGCTTTGGAACAAATGCAGAGCTATGACAAATTTATAAAAGATATATTAAACAAGAAGAGAAAGTTTGAAGCTTATGAAATTATTGCACTGAGTCAATAATATAGTACAATAATTCAAAAGAAGCTTCCTCAAAAGCTTAAATACCCTAGTAGCTTCACAATACCCTGTGCAATTGGAGAGAAATTTTATGGAAATTTTTTATGCGATTTATGAGCTAACATTAATCTCAAGCCTTTATCTATTTTTCAAAGGTTAGACTTAGGAGAGATTTCTCCCACTACTGTAACTCTTCAGTTAGCTGATCAATCTATTACTTATCTTAAAGGGGTTATAGAAGATGTACTTATTAAGGTGGATACATTTATCTTCCGTATAGATTTCCTTGTGCTAAACATGGAATAAGATATAGAAATTCCTATTATTTTGGGGAGACCTTTTCTTGTTACTGGACGTGCTATGATTGATGTGCAGAAAGGAGAGTTGACTATGAGAGTTAATGACCAGGAAGTAACATTTAATGTTCTAAAGTCATTGAGGTATCCTATTAGAGAAAAATGTTATAGGATGGATATTATGGATTATATAATTGCTAAACATTACCAAGAAAAATGTGTGAAGTCATTTTTGAGAAAAAAAATGAAGTGATATTAGATCAGGAAGGAATATATAGCAAATCAAAAAATGATTTTGAAGAAAAATCGTTAGAGATAAATGTTGAGGATACAAATTATGTTCAAGAAAACTTTGAGATTTTAAATACTACAGAGAATAGTAAATCTCTAATCCCTTCAATAAAAAAACTTCCTGAACTTTAGATGAAAGTACTTTCTATGCTTATGAGACTACATTAGGAGTTAAAAGATGGAGAAGCCAAATATCACTCCCTTTGGTTGGAACCATGAGCCAACCAATTCAAAGCTCAACCAAACAAAAGAATAAGAGGCACCAGATCTGAGAGGTAGACAACCACAACTAGCTCTCCTCGAATGATTTCACAATTCTTCATGGAGATGGCTAAAGGGCATTTCAGTATCTTTCCAATCCTTTTAAAAGGACACTTGTCCAAGGAGAACTGTCCTTTAGATTATGAAAACACATCGTCATCCTAATGGTTCAAGTTCACCCTGAGGACAAAAAGGGGTATTACCCTAAGAAGGTTGACTGAAGATACTTTAGCCGAAGTCCCTATAACAAACTAAACGATTGTTAGAAGACCAAAATGACAACATGAACAGGTCATTAACTACTTTTCTTTTTAGCAGTTGCAAATATGAAATGGTGCCAACGTCAGTTATGAATCCCAGAGTGAGTTACAAATACAAAGATGTGCATTAATTATTTGTAACATTCATATTAAAATGTGGACAAATATGTAACTTGCTAAATGCCCCATATGGTCTATAGATAAGAGGGTTTATTTCTACAAGAAGCGACTACTCGACGTATCCTCTAAGAGCTTGGGATACTATACACTATATTTCTCTCTTTTTCTCTCTATATATTTGTCTCATCTGTCCAACACTCTACTCCTTGGATGTGTCTTTCCTTAGACTTTCTCGAAACACAAGAATGGTGGTTTTTCTTGAATGAATCTACGTTCAGAAGGTGCAGCGAGGAAGTGAATATGGGAACATGAGAGGATTATGAGACACAGCGCATTCTAGATGTCTGAGCCGGAAATCTGAAAAAGACTTTGATGGAGGTCAGCTAGACCAAGAGAACCCGTTATGCCCTTAACCACCCACTTTGAGGTTCAGTTCACTCCTCAATCTTGCTTATTAGAAGTGCTGCATCCAGGCGATTCCCCATGTGAAAGGGCCTTTCATTTAAGCTGTATAATGCAATACATCCTATGTTTCAACCTCTTACCTTAGCTAAGGTAGTCTCTATGGAAACAATTCCATCTCAAATGCAGGAGCCACTTTCTTTTAGAATTGATTAGGATTATGAGCCAGCTAAGCCCTAATTCTCAGTGAGAAATCGAAAAGTGACTTGACTACTGACCGAAGGGAAGGAGTTAGTGTTACACGTTGAAATGAAACCAAGAATAAAGGTCTCCTTGGGTCATCCACTTGCTTGTCTCCAATGAAAACACAGATGGTAAAGTCTTAAAACATCTTGGTTAAGGATCCTCCTGTGATCCACATGATATTTTTGAATTCAACAACAAAATTTATATTTCTCTTTATTAGTGAACCCCGAGAAAATATAATTGTGTAAAAATTATAAAGTTGACTCCGCTATGTAACGATGCCAAAAGATTGATGCAATATTTATGATTAAGAAATTTACGCAATTAATGTTGGGATTCTACGCAAGTATATGTATCGTTATCAAGTAATAAAGTACTTTGTATTTAAGCCACAAATATTGATCACACGGGGAAGGTTTAAATTTAAAATGATAAATTAACTAGAAAATTCACAGAAAATAAAATGAAATTACTGTCACTAATTTTGAATGTTGAGATATTATCAGAACTAAATTATTTAACTAATAGCAAAATTGAAATGCAATGTTTAAACAGTAACAACTAAACTATTGATACGCCTAAAATATATAGTATTTTTAGACACATTTTTATATTTATTTTTGAGATATTGCACTTTAATGGAAGGTATTTTTGTGTTTTTCTTTCAGGTACGGGTAAAAAGGTGAAAAATGCTTAAATGAGTGAAAAATGATCAAATTTGGAGCAAATAGGTGAAAAATGTGTAAAATTGTTTTGGCGCCTAAGTGCCAGATCTGGCGCTTACGCGCCGGTTAAACAGAGAAAGCCGCGCTTAAGCGCCAGAGGCTTTCCGCTTAAGCGTCAATGGCAGTTATTGAATGAGTAAATTCAGTTTTTACAAGTTTTAAAGAGGTTTTTGAGGTACATATTGGCTTAATAGGTGGTTACAACCACCATGGATAAAAATTATTGTGAATGGATGCATCTCTTGGGAAAATACATCGAATCAAAACACATTTTGAAGAGATACTAAGGAACCTTTTGGAGAATTATAAAAGAAGGAAGATTGAAACTTTGAAAGGGGTCCTGAAAGTGCTGGAAAAGTTTTGAAAGATTTAAAATTGGGGAGTTAGTTGGAGAGATTTTCAGGCACCACATATTTATCCTTTTTATTTCTATTTTATATTGAGAGTGTTGTAAAAGAGAAGAGATTTGAATGAACTTCAAGAGTTTGGTGGACGACTTGAGATAAATTTTTATCTTTTGATTTAGACTACTTTTGATTTTAATTGAGAATTGTTGTTAGTTTGATAATGATTTCTACTTTTAAACTAAAGAGTGGTTTTATTTTCTTCATGGATTCTGAGTAGGTTTCTTTATTTTTCTTCTTAAAATGATAAGTAATTAAATATTGGATGGAATTTGTGGAGAGTATTGATCTTTAATGTTGGAAGAAGTTGTGATGATTTAAATCCATATACTTCATTTACTTCTTGATTTGGCCAATCTAGATGTTAAAATTTATTGTGAGAACATGTAAGAACTGGGCTGGTATTGTCTTAGTCAATAATTGGAAAGAATCACATGAGGTTGTATAAATGAGAATGTAGTTCATATGATTGAGTGCAAATAAATAGGGAAATATTCATTGAAGGGTGTAGAGTTAGAGGACTTTAAAGTGACAGGTTAAATCCCCCAACTCAGTTTATTGTTTTAGGTTTTGATACGAGATGTTAGCCCCCAAATGGAGGGAATCGAGGGAACTCTAAAGTAAGAGCTAGTATCTTCTTTGCATAGTCTGTCTTCAGAACTATTCAAACTTTAAATTAGCTAATGTTTTTTATAGCATTTCTAGCAAGGGTAAAGATATTATTGCTTTTATTTAGCACAACACAATATGCATACTTCCACAACAGAATTTGTATACTTATTATTGATTCATGATAAGTAGAAAGGTATTTTCATATTTAGTGATTTTCTTCTACAAAAACTGAAGTTATCTTCTCAAGTTTGTTCTATTTTTGTCAAAATATTAAAATTACAAAAAATATTTAAACTTTCTTTACTGCAAAAACACCTTTAGTTTAAATAATTGTCTTTCTAAAAATAGAAATTTTTCCAAAAAAGTGCATATTTCATATCTTCCCTATGGGTTTGATATTCAGATCTTAATCAAAAAGTCCTATATTACTTGATAATGATACTTATACTTGCGTAGTATCCCAATATATATAAATTAAAAGTTAAATTCTTATTTTTCTTCAAGATCATGTTTTTTTTGTTTTGTTGTGAAATAAGAAAATATAAGTGAAAAATATAATCATAATTATTGTTATTCTGTTGCATATAAGCAGTTATCGAGGATCAAGTTTTTGGCGTCGTTGTCGGGAAAGTGAAGTGAAAATTGTAAAGAATCTATTTATTTAAAAGCAAATTTCTATTTTTAGAAAGTCTTATTTAAACTTTAAGTTATTGTATTTTATTTTATGTGTGTTTAGTTTTATTTTATGTTAGTGTATGCGTAGTTCAGGTTCTGAAGGACTAGTACCCTACGATTCTGAATTAGAGAGAACTGTTAGAAAAATCAGAAAAACTAAATAAATTAAAAATCTTGAAAAATCCAAAAAATATTACAGAAACGGCAAACCAAAATGATCAAAATGCTGAAATTCATCAAGAGTTTAGACCTTTAAGAGATTATGTCAACCCTACTATAGATGAACTTCATTGTAGTATTCAAAAACCTACTGTAGTGGCTAATTCATTTGAGCTTAAACCTGTTTTTATCCAAATGGTATCAAATAATCAGTTTGGGGGATCATCAACTGATGATCCAAATTTACATCTTGCCAATTTTCTAGAATTATGTGCTACATTTAAATACGATGGTGTATCAGATGATGCCATAAGACTAGGTTAGAATTGTGCACTACATTTAAATACGATGGTGTATCAGATGATGTCATAAGACTTAGGTTATTTTTTCTCATTGAGGGATAAAGCTAAAATGTGGTTGAACTTGTCATCATCAGGATCTATCAAAACTTGGGGTAGTTTAGCACCAAAATTCCTTGCTAAATATTTTTCACCATAAAAAACTACGAAGCTTAGAAATTATATTACATCTTTTAATCAGTTTGAAGAGGAATCTATTTATGAGCCATGGGAAAGATTTAAAGAACTCTTAAGAAAGTGTCCACACTATGCTATACTAGATTGGTTAATAATTCAAACTTTTTATAATGGATTAGTTGGATCTCTTAGATCAATTATCCGAGATTGGTTAATAATTCAAACTTTTTATAATGGATTAGTTGGATCTCTTAGATCAATTATCGACTGTCGGTGGTTCATTGATGTCAAAACCATTTCATGACTCTTATGCTTTAATTGAAGAAATGGCTACCAATAATTTTCAATGGCATTCTGAGAGGGTGAATCCTAAAAAAGTAGCCAATATTCATGAAATTGATGCATTTACTATTTTAGCAAATCAAGTTGTTGCATTTTCAAGGAAGTTAGACCAATTTTGAAGGAATTTTTCTCAACTAATTTCCATGATTAAAGAGAATTCATTAGGCCAAATGGTAGATTCTCAAGCATTATTAGAAACTTTGACTGCCATAAATAATAAGCACAATAACCATATTCAAATTATTATAACCCAGCTTGGAAAAACCATCCCAACTTTAACTGGAATAACAATTCGGGTGGTAATAATCAGAAATAGGGGAACAACCAAGTAAACTCATTGGGAAACTGGAAATATCAAGGGAATAATAATTATAGATATACTTATCCTCTAGGTTTCAACAGTAATACACAATTTAAGGAGAATAAGTTGTCTATAGAAGAAGTGGTGTTACAAATGGGAAATCAATTACAAAGTTAAGGAGCTACAATTAGAAATATTGAGAATCAGCTTAGGCAAATAGCAAATCCTTTAAGTAATAGATCCCAAGGAACACTTCCTAGTAATACTGAATCAAATCCAAAAGACCAGAATAAAAAACAAGTTAAAGCCGTTCAACTTAGAAGCGAAAGAGAGTTGGAAGGTAGGGTTCAAAAAGAAATTGAAGTAGAGAGAGAAGAAATTGAAGAATAAAAAGACGACTCTCCAAAAGATTTTGAGAAACCTATTTCTCCACTGAAAATTGATTTGGAAAAACCACCACCTCCATTTCCTCAGAGACTTCATCAGCAGAAGTTGGATAAGGAATTTTCAAAAATTTTAGAAATATTTAAGAAGCTTATAATTAATATTCCATTTGTTGAAGCCTTAGAACAAATTCCAAGCTATGTAAAGTTTATGAAGGATATTCTCAACAAGAAAAAGAAGTTTGAAGGTAATGAGAATGTTGCACTTAGTGAGGAGTGCAGTGCTATAATTCAGAAAAAGCTTCCTGAAAAACTTAAAGATCCTAGTAGCTTTACAATTCCATGTACAATAGGAGACAAATTTTATGAGAAAGTTTTTTGTGATTTAAGTGCTAGCATTAACATTATGTTAATATTGATATTCAAAAGAATGGGATTAGGAGAAATAACCCCTATGACTGTAACTTTACAGTTAGTAGATCGTTCTATAACATACCCTAAAGGAGTTATAGAAAATGTTCTAGTGAAAGTGGATCAATTTATCTTTCCTGTTGATTTCATTGTGCTAGATATACAAAGATAAAGAGATACCTATCATTTTGGGGAGACATTTCCTAGCCACAAGAAGAGCAATGATGATACCTATCATTTTGAGGAGACCTTTCTTAGCCACAGGAAGAGCAATGATGATGTGAAAAAAAGGAGATTTAACAATGCGCGTTATTTTGGGGAGACATTTCCTAGCCACAAGAAGAGCAATGATAGATGTTCAGATAGGGGAATTAACAATATGTGTCAATGATCAAACTGTTACTTTCAATATTTCAAGATCAATGAAATATCTTGCAAAGGTAAAGATGATGAATGTTATAGGATGGATGTTATAAGATATCTAAGTGAATGTCATTTCAAAACAACTTATAAAGAAAAATTTGAAAAAAAAAGATTTGGAACACAAGCAAGAAGAGGAATTAGATTGATGTGAAGAACTTTTTAAGGAAGATTCAAACTATGTTTGAAAAAGTTTTGAAATTTTGGACACAATAGACAAAGATAAATCATTTTGTCCATCAGTTGAAAAACCTCCAGAACTTGAGTTGAAGTTACTTCCTGAACATTTAAAATTTGTCTTTTTAGGAGATTCTTCTACTTTACCAGTTATAATTTCTTCAAAATTAACGATGGAAGAAGAAGAAAGGTTGATAAAAATTTTGAAAAATTTTAAGAAAGCCTTTGGATGGACAATTGTTGATATTAAAGGAATCATTCCTTTAATTTGTATACATAGAATTCATATGGAAGAGAACTGTAAACCCAGGGTTCATCCTCAAAGGAGTCTGAATCCTGTTATGAAAAAAGTTGTTAAGAAAGAAATTTTAAAGTGGTTGGATGTTGGAATTATCTATCATATTTCATATAGTGCATGAGTTAGTCCAATTCACTGTGTTCCTAAGAAAGGAGTAACTGTAACTGTGAATGAACATAATGAATTAATAACTGCTAGACAAGTTACAGGGTGGTGAATATGCATTGATTAAAGAAAATTAAATCTTTCCACTAGGAAAGATCATTTTACATTACCCCTTCTAGATCAAATGTTGGATAGACTAGCTGGGCATAAATACTTTTTTTTCCTGGATGAATATACTGGTTATCTCCAAATATAAATATCTCCTGAGGATCAAGAGAAAATAACTTTTATCAGTCCTTATGGTACTTTTGCTTTTAGAAGGATGCCCTTTGGTTTATGTAATGCCCTTACTACATTTCAAAGATGTATGATGGCAATTTTTTGTGAGTTAATTGAAAAAGGGATTGAAGTATTCATGGATGATTTTTCAGTGTTTGGAACTTCATTTGACTTTTCTAAAGTTCTTAAACACTGTGAAGAAACAAATTTAGTCCTTAATTGGGAAAAATATCAATTTATGGTAGCAGGAGGAATTGTATTAGGTCATCAAATATCAGAAAATGATATGGAAGTAGATCCTGCTAAAATTCAAGTGATTGCTAATTTGCCTACGACATGTTGGATTCTACAGGCGATATATTAAAGACTTTTCAAAGATTGCTAAGCCTTTATGTCATTTACTTGAGAAATATGCAATTTTCAATTTTGATGAAGACTGCCTAAAAGCTTTTAATTTATTAAAAGAAAAATTAATCACTACACCAATTATAGTTTCACCAGACTGGGAAAAACCTTTTCAATTGATGTGTGATGCTAGTGATTATGCTATAGGAGCTATTTTAGGACAAAGGAATGATAACATTTTCAAAGTAATTTACTATGTTAGTAAAACTCTTAATGAAACTCAAATCAATTATACAACAACTAAAAAAGAGTTATTAGTAATAGCATATGCTTTTGATAAATTTAGACCATATTTAATTGGAACTCATTGTGTAGTGCATACAGATCATTCTGTTATTAAGTACTTAATGAAAAAGAAGGATGTTAAACCTAGACTTATAAGATGGATTCTTCTTTTGCAAGAATTTTATTTTAAAATAATAGATCAAAATGGGACTGAAAATCAAATTGTTGATCATTTGTCCAGGCTTGAGTTAGAAAAACCACTCTGTTTTGAAAAAGAAATTAATGAACATTTTCCAAATGAAAAACAGTTCACTATTAATGAGTGGCATGTTCAGTGGTATGCCGACATTGTGAACTTTATTGTTAGTGATATTATAACCTATAAAATGACATACCAACAAAAAGGAAAACTTATTTCTGAAGCTAAGTCTTATTTTTGGGATGACCCATTTTTATATAAATAAGGAAAGGATCTAATTATTCAAAGATGTGTACCATTAGAAGAAACTTATAAATTATCCCAAAAACATCATAATTCTGATTTTGGGGGACATTTTGGTGTTGATAAAACAGCATACAAAATTTTACAATCGGATTCTATTGGCCTAAAATTTTTAAAGATGTTAATACTCATATCAAAACTTGTGATAGATGTCAACGAGTAGGCAATATTTCTAGAAAAAATGAGATGCCCCTCAATTATATGCTAGAAGTTGAAATATTTGATGTTTGGATAATTAGATTTCATGGGACCATTTATACTATCTTTCGGAAATTTATATATTCTGTTAGCAGTGGGGTTATTGCTTTACCTCGATGTGATGCTCAAAGTGTTGCAAAAATTTTGAAAACAAACATATTTTTTAGATTTGGGATGCCGAGAGTTATCATTTCTGATGGGGGAAGTCATTTCAGAAATGTCATAATGGAGAAGTTATTAAAGAAATATCATATAAATCATAGGATTGTTACTGCTTATCATCCTCAAAAAAGTGGTTTGGTTGATTATCCAATCGAGAAATTAAAAGAATTTTAGAAAAATCTGTGAATCCAACAAAAATGGATTGGTCAGTCAAAATTGACTATGCTTTATGGGCTTATAGAACTGCATACATAACTCTTATAAGAATGTCCCCATATAGGCTAATATTAAGGAAAGCTTGTCACTTACCAGTTGAACTTGAGCATAAAGCATATTGGGGGATTAAAGAGTTCAATTATAATTTAAAAGATGCTGGTGAGAAAAGATTATTGCAATTAAATGAGCTTGAAGAGATAAGGAATGAATCTTATGAGAGTGCCAAGATTTATAAAGAAAAGATGAAGATTTGGCATGATCGAAGGATTCTTACTAAAAATTTTCAGCCAGGGCAATAAGTTTTACTACATAAAGCAAGGTTAAGATTATTTTCAAGAAAACTTAAGTCCAGGTGGATGGGCCCATTTGTTGTGATAAAAGTTTATCCTTATGAAGATGTGGATATTAAAGATCCTAAGTTTGAAAAAATATTTAAAGTTAATGGACATAGACTGAAACCTTATTTTATAGGGGATCAGCATAAATTTAATGATGAAATGATGTTGGGTCAACCAGAATAAGCATTGGTTATGTTGGGATGAAGACGTAAAACCAAGCACTTTGTGGGAGGCAACCCATATTTATCAGAGTGTTTTTAGTTTGATTATTGTTTTGTGTGTGATTTAGAAAATTGGGGTAGTATTTTTGAAACTATTATGTGTTAGTAAAGATTTTAAGACTTTATTTAGTGACCAAGACATGTTAGAATGAGAATTTGGATGTTAAGTTGACTAGTGCAAAAATGTGCACTGGCGCTTAAGCGCCAGATCCGGCGCTTAAACGCAGCAGTTTAAACACATGTGTGAAATTAATATTCTAGAAGGTTTAAGCACCAATTAGTTTGCAAAAATGTGCCAAGGTAGTTTCTAAATGTGTCTAGGAGTTATTGGAAGGATTTAGGCCTATAAATAGAAGGGTATTGTGAAAGAATTTCACCCCAGATCATTTCTAGCCCTAAAAAGTTTAAGAGAAAGTGAGATTTAGAGAAAATGTCTTCATGGTAGATGGATTTGAAGAAGAAGAAAGAAACTATGAGGAAGAGGTTCATTAGTCAAAGTGCACAAGAGATAAGTAATGGTTTTTTAGCTGTTAGTATTGAAGGGATATCAGAGAAGATCAACACAATTGAGAATATTATGGCTTTATTGGAGACCAAGGTACTTGAGTTGCATGCACATCTAGAGCATATTGGATGACAATTGAAGATGCAAATTAGCCATACAAGTTATATAGAGGAATCGGATAAGGTGATGTTCATAAAGTAGAAGTGGATTGAAGAAGATAGTATCAGAGCTCATCACCACCGTTCATTTTATCAATTCTATATTCCTGGAGTGAATAATGAAAGACAGGAATTTGTTCCTTTGAATGAAGAATGGAATTAAGTTTAGTGTTAGAATTTGTGTGTTAGAAGTTGTTTTCAAGTGGTTTAGTGTTTAAGTCTTGTTTTTAGTATTTATGACTTCTTATATGTGTTTAATTGTGAAATGATTGGTGTATTTAGAAAAATATTCTCATCCAAGAATATTTGGAGTGAGAATTAAGTGTTTAAAGGTATTTGTACTTGTTTGTGAATTAATATAAGTTTGTTTATGTGAAAAATTGTGTTATTTTTAGCTTCGAATTGAAATAGTTATTATGGAGAGTTTTGAGAGAGAGAGGGGAGTTATAGGAAGTTGAAAATAGTCATTTAAGTGCTATGAGACCATAGGGGTGGTTTACTTAGGCAAATAATGCATTTTACTTTAATTTGAAAATTTTGAAAATCATGCACTGGTGCCTAAGCGCCACAACTCACGCTTAAGCGTGAGCCAACCCAAGAGGCAGACGCCTAAGCGCCATTTACCCACGCTTAAGTGCTGGTTCATGAAAATCGATTCACGAACGGTTAAAAGTGAAATTTCAGCCCAAAAATCACCATTTTTAATGCCACCGTCACCTTTAATCTCTCAAGTTCACAATTTTTTAGGGCTAGGGCACATCAAAAGTGAAGATTTCTTGGTGAAATCAAGTGAAATTTGCTAGATCCATGTTCCTTAAGATAAGAGCTTTACTTATATGCAAAAATTTTGGATTTTCACTATGTATTTTGAGCACATTTGGAGAAATTCAAAAAATCACTATTCATGGTGAAAAATGAGAAAAGGATCTATGGAAATTGCATGGGAATTGTAGTTCATACTTTGGAAGTTTAGTAATTTAGACTTGATTTTTGAAGTTATTTTTGGAATCTATAAAATTTGTAGAATAGCACTAAGAATGAAGAGGAGCAAAGGAAAGAGCCCATTTGATTCGAGTAAATTTGTTAGTTTGAAAGCTCAGGATTGGTAAAGTGATGTGTTGCAATCACAGAAACTGATTCAGAAGCGGTGTTTTAAAAATCCAAGTGGAGACTTAGAGGATTTGATCGTTCGCCGTAGTGGGAACGATTCTGCTATTTCTCTACTGTGGCGGTTATTTTTATTGTTAGGGAGTTCTATGCAAACCTCCTTGAGGCTGAAGACAATAGAGTCATGGTTCGAGGAAAGTTGGTACCTTTTTCACCGGAGGTAATCAACTTAGTTTATCATCTGCCACCCAATAAGTTATGTTTTTTTGCAAATTATAGTCCAATTGAAGCGGAGTTAGACGATATTATTTCTTATTTGATTGTTGGAAGAGGACTTTTGAAGATCACTAATGAGAGGAGAGTCAACTTTCCAACTTCTAAGTTATGTGCACCTTCAAAGGCCTGACACTATTTTATTTCTGCTCGTCTGCTACCAAAAAATCATCTCAGTGAAGTGACCATAGAGAGAGCGACATTAAATTATTGTATCTAGGAAGGAAAGCTCATCAACATAGGAGCTTTGATTTATCAGAGTATCATCAGTTTTGCCACTGTCGTTACTACTGCAAGTCTGGGATTCTTCCTTGATCTTTTCTTTGTGCGAGCAGGTTGGAGTTAAATATGATAGCTGGGAGGAAGTGTTGTTACCTCTAAAGCCCATCACTAAGGTGAATGTGAAGACTTATTCTGAGCATTCTATTTTTGGCTGGAGAGGAGTATTTTCTAGGAGTTATGTAATGGTAACGTCTGCTGCTTCTACCTCGGCTACTTCTACATCTAGACCACCTACCTCACGTGCTTTTACATTTAAAGGTGGGTCTGTTGAGACCCAAGATCAATTATTGCAAAGGATGATGGATCATATTAATTTTACTGCTGAAAAAGTTCAGAATTTAGAGCGTTTTGCTGAGCATACTGATAGGTATAGTAGAAGAAAGAGTGATTATGAAAATAAATTCCACTCATCTCTAGAGAACCTAATTAGGTGACCCAGGAGTGCAATTTCCTCCATATCCTCGATATCCTGATTATGAGCCTGCAGAAAAATGGTATAGAGGTGATTTAGAAGATGAGGAGTAGAATTAAGAGATTTTTATGTTTGTAATATGTGTTAGACTATGTGCTTTGGACTTGAGATTTGAGATGTGTTGTTTATTTTTATGTTGTGGACTATGTGGTGTGGTACTGCTATATTTGTATCTTTGTGATGATATGTACTATGTATTGTATTTTGCACTTTTATATTTTATTGTTATTGTGATGTTTTGTGTTAGTTAGTAGTTTGTTTTAAAATTTTAGGGTAGTTACTGTTGTGAGTTTTGTGATTTAGTTAGTTTAGAACTTAACTTATTTCTATGTCTTTTGAAAAGAAGAAAATCTTGTTAACTTAGGTCTTAATATCAAATTTCAGAAACTGTTACCTCGTATTTTTCTTTTATCATGTTTGTGAGTTTGTTTTTATGTGAGATTGTGAAGTCAAGTTAGTGTATTAGTTTGCTTTTATGTTTATACCCACTGTTTAGGAGTCTATTGAATCTCTACATGTTGAATTGAAATGAAAATATTAGAAAATTTGATCAAAATTAATTTTATTGCTGTTTTTAGTTTTATACTTGTATCATTAGGGTATAAAAATTCCTGTTAGCAGTTATTTTAAATTTCATTCCTGCTTATATATATTTGATGCTAAACTGTTTAATCTGTTAAAAATTTAAGCTTGGGGGGATGAAAAATATTTTCAAAACTTTAATTTTATTTGTTCTCAAATGAACTACAATTGAATTTGATTTGAAAAGAAAAATTGATCATCTATATGAAGTTATATTAGGGAAGTAAAATTTTGATTTTAGAAATGAGTGAGAGAATTTAGTTGAATTTTTTTTTAGTAATGAAGGAAAACTTTAAGTTAAAAGTTTTAGTGTAGAAAATGATTAATATAAGTAACTATCTTTAGTAAGAAATATTATATTTTTGAAAATTTTAGAAATTTAGACTTTTATTTTTAATACTTAAATTTCTTTATTTAAAAATAATTTTCAAAGCTATTATTATATTTATAAGTAAAAGTTTTGTATCAAGACTTTACTTTAGAAAAGGAAAAGTAGAATTTAAAATTATTAAAGGCCTATCCAGATATAGTCATCTTTGCCTAAAAATAAAAAATAAAAAAAATAAAAAATAAAAAAAAGAAGAAAAAGATAAGAAAAGAAAAGAAAAAGAAAAAGAAAAAAAAAGAAGAAAAAGAAAAGAAAAGAAGAAAAAGAAAAAGTGAGGGAGGAGAAGCTTGAGAATTAGTGCCTAATCAAAAATTAGTTGTACATTTGATCTTTTTAAAGTATAAGACTTGAGAAAATCTTAAGCTTATAGATAAAATATAGTAAGTAAAACTATTCTTAATAAAAAATTTTAAGTGGAGATAATAAAAGAACTAAATTCTAAATTTGGAAGACTTACAATATTTCTGAATTAGATAGGAACTCATATTTTCATCTTTTTTAACATTAAAAATTTCTAAACATTAAGTTGGTCTCATTTACTGAATATTTTGGACTACTATATTTCTAAATCTAAATTTTAGTAACTCCTAAAGAAACTCATATACATATCATGCATATTTTGTTTTTGAATATTGGACAACTTGAGGACAAGTAACATTTTAAGTTTGGGGGATTTTGATACACCTAAAATATATAGTATTTTTAGCAACTCCTAAAGAAACTCATATACATATCATACATATTTAGTTTTTAAAGATTGAAGTTTCACCACAAGTAACATTTTAAGTTTAGGGGATTTTGATACGCCTAAAATAGAGTGTTTTTAGACACATTTTTATCCATATTTTTGTGATATTGTGCTTTAATGGAAGGTATTTTTGTGTTTTTCTTTTAGGTATAGGTAAAAAGGTGAAAAATAGTTAAATGGGTGAAAAAGGATCAAATTTGGAGCAAATATGTGAAAAATGTGCAAAAATGTTTTAGGGCCTAAGCGCCAGATCCGGCGCTTAAGCGCCACTTAAACAGAGAAGGCCGCAACTAAGTGTCAGAGGCCCCGCGCTTAAGCGCTAGTGGCTGTTATTGGATGAGTAAATTCGATTTTTGCGAGTTTTGAAGAGGTTTTTGAGGCACCTATTATCTTAATAGGTGGTTACAACCACCATGGACAAAAATTATTGCGAAAGGATGCATCTCTTGGGGAAATACATCGAATCAAGACACATTTTGAAGAAATACCAAGGAACCTTTTAGAGAATTATAAAAGAAGGAATATTGAGACTTTGAAAGGGGTCCTGAAAGTACTGGGAAAGTTTTGAAAGTTCTAAAATTGGTGAGTTAGTTGGAGAGATTTTCAGGCACCACATATTATTTTTTTTTTACTTTAGTTTTATATTGAGAGCGTTGTAAAAAAGAAGATATTCAAAGGAACTTCAAGAGTTTGGTGGAGGACTTGAGATAAGTTTTTTATTTTTTGATTTAGACTACTTTTGGTTTTAATTGAGACTTGTTGTTGGTTTGATAATGATTTCTATTTTTAAACTAAAGTGTGGTTTCATTTTCTCCATGGATTCTGAGTAGTTTTTTTATCTTTCTTCTTAAAATGATAAGTAATTAAGTGTAGGATGGAAGTTGTGGAAAGTATTGATCTTTAATGTTGGAAAAAATTTGTGATGATTTAAATCCATGTACTTCATTTACTTCTTGATTTAGCCAATCCCGATATTAAAATTTGTTGTGAGAACATGTAAGAACTGGGCTAGTATTGTCTCAGTCAACAATTGAAAAGAATAACATGAGGTTGTATGAATGAGAATGTATTTCATATGATTGAGTGCAAATAAATAGGAAAATATTCATTATGGAGTGTAGATTTAGAGGACTTTAAAGTTAGTGCAAATAAATAGGAAAATATTCATTGAAGGGTGTAGAGTTAGAGGACTTTAAAGTGACAAGTTAAAGCCCCCAACTTGAAATAGTCATTGATGGGTGTAGAGTTAGAGGACTTTAAAGTGACAGGTTAAAGCCCCCAACTTGGTTTAGAAATAATTTTTGAAGGGTGTAGAGTTAGAGGACTTTAAAGTGATAGGTTAAAGCCCCCAACTTGGTTTATTGTTTAGGTTCTGATACGAGATGTTAGCCCCAGTGGGAGGGAATTGAGGTAACTCTAGAGTGAGAGGGGTGTAGAGTTAGAGGACTTTAAAGTGACAGGTTAAAGCCCCTAACTTGGTTTATTGTTTTGTTTTTGATACGAGATGTTAGCCCTCAGGTGGAGGGAATCGAGGGAACTCTAGAGTGAGTGCTAGTATCTTCCAATGAGAGAATGTTAGCCCCCAGGTGGAGGGAATCGAGGTAACTCTAGAGTGAGAGCTAGTATCTTCCCTGTGTAAGCCCTCAGGTGGAGGGAATCGAGGGAACTCTAGAGTGAGAACTAGTATCTTCCCTGCCTAGTCGTTCTTCAGAACTATTCAAACTTTAAATTAGCCAATGTTCTTTATAACATCTCTAGTAAGGGTAAAGAATGTTTACTCATATTTGGCATAACACAATATGCATACATTCACAACAGAATTCTTATACTTATTTTTGATTTATGACAATTAGAAAGATATTTTCATATTTAGTGCTTTTCTTTTACAAAAACTCAAGTTATCTTTTTAAGTTTGTTTTGTTTTTGTCAAAATATTAAAATTACCAAAAATATTTACACTTTCTTTACTGCAAAAACGTCTTTAATTTAAATAATTATCTTTTTAAAAATAGAAAGTTTTCTATAAAGTATATATTGCATATCTTCCCTGTGGATTCGATATTCAGGTCCAAATATATATAAAAAGGTTTTATATTACTTGATAACGATACGTATACTTGCGTAGTATCCCAATAAATATATATTAAAAGTTAAATACTTATTTTTCTTCAAGATCAATGTTTTGGTTTTGTTGCGAAATAAGAAAATATAAGTGAAAAGTATAATCAGAATTATTATTATGTTGTTGCATATAAGCAGTTTCGGGATCAACTAATGAACTATGTTTATGTGATGAAGATTTCTTATGTGAAAAAAGCATCTTTCCCACTACAATGAGATTTTGGTAAAATGAGATGAGATAAATCGTTTTAATATGTATTGTGTCAAATAGAAGCAGTTTTAATTCTCTACTCTGATACGGTAGTATAGAAAATCATTAGCTAATCCCAGGTTTAGTCCCTAAATCCGTGGCTAGGCTAGGAGGATACTAGCTCCCACTTCCCTTCATCTGAAGGCTAACTCTCGCTTTAGTTTTTAAACACTAAGACCGAATTTAGGATTTTAGTCTGTCACCCTAAAATCTCCAATTTTACACCCAACAATGTATATTTCCCTATTTATTTGCACTTGATTCCATGAATAAAATTCTCCTTCATTGAATCAAATGTGATCCTAACTCTGTTGTAGAACTCATACTCCATTTCCCATATCATATGTTTCACAACAAATTTAAACAATTCAATTGGCCAGATCGAAAAGCAAATTAAGTTCAGAGTTAAAAATCATCACAATTTATTTTATGTTTGAATATTGGCACATCCATATTATCTCTTCACTTCACCATATCTCAGAGTAGGGAGAAAGATAAAGGAAACTGCTCAGGCTTTATGAGAAAGATACAACAAAACACAAATTTTATATATAAAATAAATTTCATACAACACTAATAAAAAGAACAAACAACACTTATCTTTCTCAAAGTAAATCCCTTATAGCCTTTCCTAGGAAATGTAGGAAGAAGAAATCTCTCACTTTTCTCCTTCTCCAACACTCTTAGAGAAGAATTCACACTTAATCTCTCCACAAAAACTCTAAACTCTTAAAAAAACTCACTGATAGACTCCAAAATGGCGGTGGAATGAAAATGGAAAAGTGTATGGTGTATAGGAAATTGAATTGAGGTGAGGAATGACAAAAAAAGAACAAGGAGGAGCCCTTTTTCTGATCAATTTTGGCCCTAAATAAATCCTACAGTCGGTTCTCCAATAGGTGCCTCCAAAAACTCTTCAAAAAGTGTCTAAATTCGTCGAATCTTCTAGAAAAAGGGTCTGAACCGACATTGGCACCGTTGGCGCCCATTCTGGCACAGTCGGCTCCAGTGTTCTGCAATTTAATTCGTTGCTCTCTGTCAAACGGCGCCGTCGGCACTGAACAAATTTTTAACTTCTCCATTTTGACTTCAGATTTCATCACTTTTTCTTCCTTTTTGGTTTCTTTTTGCTCCAAGTCCTAAAATTCAACAACCTGCAAGAAAACATGGAAAATATCTTCCATTAAAATGCAATATCACCAAAAATGAGTATAAAATATGGGTCTAAAAATGCATATATTTTTGGTGTATCTAAACTTACATGTTACTTTTCCTCAAGTAAGTTCTTTACTACATAAAAATATGACTTATGGTAAAGAATTTAATCTCTAGATTTTCATATTTTAGTCCATTAAAGATAATAGCATAACTTAAGAAAAATTCAAAATAACTCCAGTTAATACTAAAGGTATAAGAATATCCAGCAACCAAGTCTAAGATTTCTAATTCTCTATTTTTTTCAAGAAAAATTGTAAATTATCATATTAAAGCCACTTAGAGTATTCATATGAAAAAGAACTTCATAAAAATTTACTAGTAAATATGCTAATACTCAAATATCAGTTTAGAAAATGTAGTCAAGCCTTCTTTTTTAAATTCATTCAAGTGAAGCCAATTTTTAATTAGGCTTCTCCTCAAGCTTCTCACCACATTATCTTTTTTCTTTTCTTTTCTTTTTTATTTTTCAGGATCATTTTTAATCCTTTTTATTTTCTTTTCTTTTCTTTTTCTTTTTTTTTATGTGAGGATTACTATATATGGATAGCCTTTAATAATTTTGAACTTCACTATCCTCTTCTTAAAGTCAAAAACTTTTCACATTCCTTCACTTAACAAATTTATATTAGCTTAAAGATTTCATAAAATTTAATTATTTTCTTCTTACATGAATCTTTAAGATTTTTAATACTTCAGAAATACAAATTTCTTTACTTAAAATAGAAAAGCATAGTCTTATTATCTCATACCAAATATCTTACTCTCTAAAATTAACTTTTATTATTGAAAATTTTTACTTAAGTTTACTATGTATTTAGAAATATAAATATAGTTATCTTCCTAATACCAAAGGTCATGTTAAATTTAAAATTTTTGAGAATATAGTTAAGTGAGGACAAATAAGATTAATTTTCTTTATTTAAAAAGGAAATTTTCTTTCCCCCTCCCCCAAACTTAATTTTTTTTAAAAGATTTAGCATGAAGAACTTAAAAATAAAGAGTGAAAGAAAACATTAAATACATAAGAAAAGACTTACCTGTTACAGGTTCTAATTTTTTAAACTTAATTCTGAAATATTGCAGGTGCTAATATGAAAAGCTACAAGACTTAAAACATTAAATAGCACATAATACATATAAAATTTGCTGAGAAAGAGTTAATTACAATAAATTTAAGAAAACACTAACAACTAACAACTAACAACATATATTTCAAATAACAAACAATTTTACAATTCTACAGTTTACAACTTAATATCTAAAATAAAATAGAGTCTCACAATCTAACAACAAACAGTCTTAACAATATAACAAAAATAAATAACAACATAACAAAGTACAATCAAACATAAAAAGAAAGAAAGATCACCAATCATCATCATCTTCTTCCTCTACATTCAAATTCTACTACTGATATGGGGTAAAAACAGGGTGAGTAGGAAACTGAATTGAATGATCACCCCTCATGTATCTCACCATCGCACCATCATAAGAAGCTTCATATTCAAACTTTTGCCTTATCAAATCATCAGTGTGAGCATTTATTGCCTCCATGTTTTACATTCTATAATCCATTCTTAAGATATCTCCCTGTTGGATCATCATCTGCTCCAAAAGTTCTCAAAGAGTAGGGTCAATAGAAGTAGGGGTCCTCAAAGTAGAAGGAAAATCCTTGGTCCTACTTCCAGATCTCCATTCAACATGAGATTCATATGTCTTTATGTTGCAGGCCCAATAGGTTTTAGAGACTCGATCCTCTCCTTAGTTGGTCTAAAATCAACTTTCACCTGTTCACAAAGTGTGAAGATAAGTGCAGGGTGTACCAAACCACTAGTGGTCTCTCCTAAAGCAATGGATCGAGTGTTACTAAAAATAATAGAGCCTACATTTATCCTCATCACCTGCTGGATACAGAAGTTCAAGATGGCTCTATCCTTAGTAACTTCACTATGATGATTTATTGGTATCATTCTTCCAGAAATAAAATGATGTCAGGCCTTAGATGCTATATTTAGCATAGAAAGAGGAAAATTTACCTTAACACCATTTTTCACTTTCCAGGTTCCTCTTCCATCAGTAAGAAAAGAAATAACCTCATCCAAGGCCTCATTCGTAGCAGGAAACGATTTATACTGGCAACTGTACACATCTTCTAACTGATAAAACTCATTACTTTTTTTTGGAGTAAACTCCACCATTTTCCCACGAATAAAAATAAAGTTGTCAGAAGCCTCCGTAAAGTTAGCATAGAATTCCATCACTACACCAATAATCGCATTGGCACTAAAATAACAAAAATTTTCCCACTGCCAAGCATTGATTAATCGCTCAACTTCTCCTCCCGAATTTTTAAATCCACGATCCAGAATCACTTTTTTATTTTCAAGTAGACTATTGAATCGAGCACTAGCCCTGAAGCTGACAAATTTTTGTTCATCATAATCTACATTTCTTTTTTCCTTCGCTCGTCTTAGTGTCATGGGAAATCTAAAAAAATTTGATAAAAATCTGAATAAATTCCCCAAAATTCCGAACATCACAATGTAAAATGCTTAAAACTTAAATCTACTAAGTAAGAGTTCTTCACGAAAGGTTTTTCTCAAAATCTTTCAAAAAATTCCAAAATTTTTGGATCCAAGCAATGTAAGATAAATCCTTGGTAAAAATAAAAAATTTTTAGTTCAAAGTATAGCTCTTACCTATAGAAGATGAAATCCGAAGTTCCTTTGCCTCAAAATCACCTCAAATCCGAGCAAAATCAAGCCCTAGGTGCAAAACCCGGAGGTTGAAGGTGACTCGAAGAATAAAAATGGATTTTAACTATGCAAATCGTGAATTTTAAGGGGTTTAAGTTATTCTCGGGTAGAGGGCGCCGTCGGCGCCCATGCTAGCGACGTTGGCGCTGAAGGCCATAAAATTCCATTTACTCATTTTTGCAATTTTCAATTTTCTTTCAGTTCACTCCAAAGTTTTTTTAGTCTTTTTGAACACAAATTTTTATCTAACAATAATTCACAAACCAACATTTTCACAAACAACACCAAACTAACTTTTATATATGAAAATACACTTTTACAAATACATTTTTCTAATCACACTTTCACACACAAAGCAAACTAAATTATAAATCAGCGTCGAAATCAAGCCACAACACTAAACACTGACACAAAACTATACAAAAAATCAAAGTTCAAAATTCTAAAGCAAAGCAAACTAAATCAAATCCACACAATCACATTAATTACATAAGTATTTTAAACTAGTAGAGTCCAAATTTTTCAATTATTCTGCCTCATCTTCAGTGCTTTCTCCTCTAATATCTCCCATAGACTAGTAATGAATGTACAAATTATAGAAGGGTCGGTACGGGAATTGATTAGTTAAATTTTCTTCGATCCACCCTTTTTCTTTAAACATCTGAACCAATCCTGCTTCAATTGTTCCAGTATGATCAAAATTCTCCTTCATCCTTCAATCTAGGTGATCGAAAAGGTATTTAAGATTTTTTATTGCATTTGTTATACGTTGAAGTTTTCTTTCGATTTTCTTCATTTTCTTTTCTAAAGCGAGTGAACTTCCAACTGTTTGTGGCATTAATGGAGTTGTAGCATGTGATGAATGATCTAAGATAGCATCTAACGCTTCATTTCCATTCCCAATATAATTATCATCAATAGGAATCATGGGCTCCCAAGGTAATAATTTTTTTTCCCAACTTTCATATGGAACTTGAGATTGACTGCAAAGTAGAAAAATTGTGGAAGGATGCCCAAGTCCATATATTGGCCCATTCATAATAATACCCATAATAGATTTAAAAATGATAGATCCTACATCAATGGGTTTTTTCCATTTGAATGCAATAATTTAAAATAACACTTTCTTTGGTGACTCTACTAATCTTCATGGTAGGGAGTAATTTTGCAGAAATGAAGAAATGCCACTATTTTGATATTGGATTAAGCAATGAAGCAGAGAAACTAACATATCCCTCATCTCGTATTTCCTAAATATCACTTTCATCCGTCAGAAAATTATAGACATCTTGCATCAAATCTCTCGTTGGGATAAAATTTGTATAATGACAGATTGAACGTTTTCTATCATATACAACTCATTAATTAGTGTCGGAGTAAATAGTACAACATTACCTCGTATGAAGGCAACTTCTTGGGTAATTCCATGTAAGTTGCATAGAATTCCTTCATCACTGGTACAACAACTGCAGCGGTAGTGTAGCACAGAACTTCCCATCGTCTTTATACAATGATTTTATCAATCGGAGAACTTGGATTAATCAATCCATGATTGACAAAGCCTCTCTCCTTGATAAGCCTCTTCTTCATAATGAATTTGTCATATAATCTCTGTGTGTCAAAACTGATACTTTCTTCTATTGAAAACTCTATACCTGGAAGTATTTCTGGAATTGGAGGCCATGGAATTCAAAAATAGGAAGCTTCTGATCATCCAAGGCAATTTTTAGGACTTTAAAAATACCTCCCAGCGGTTATTGAGGAGCGAAATCCCGCTAAAGTTCGCCAAAAACATCAAAACCGCACGAAACTGCTCGGGACACCATCGGCGCTCCCAATGGCGCTGTCGATGTCATGGTCTTGGTAGCGGGCGTCGTCAGCACCAGAGGCCAAAATCACTTATGTTCTTTTTTTTGTTCAATTTGATTCCAAATTTTCCTCTAATACCAATATCTACCTTAATTTATGATATATAAAATTATATAGGATTATTATCTACTAATATATAAACACTTATCAAACAAAATAGTAATACATAACTATATAAATATGAGTTGCCTCCTACAAAGCGCTTGGTTTAATGTCGTCAGCCTGATGTACCATTTGTTTAGTTGGGTTGACTTAACATTAAAATTTCTTTAAATTGTGGTATGTGCCCTTCATAATAATGTTTCAATCAATGCTCATTAACTTTACAGATTTTTCCAGTTGTAGGATCTTTAATAACAAAAGTTCCATAATGATAGACTTTAATCACTTTAAATGGTCCTAACCATCTGGATTTCAGTTTTCCTGAAAATAATCTCAATCTTGTATTATATAATAAAACTTCTTAACTAGGTTCAAACTTCTTTTTAATTATCTTCTGATCATGCCATATTTTCATTTTATCTTTATAGATTTTTGCATTATCATATGCTGCATTTCTAATCTCCTCAAGTTCATTGAGTTGCAATAATCTTTTCTCACGAGCATTTTTTAAATTAAAATTAAATTCTTTAATAGCCCAAAATGCTTTATGCACCAATTCTACTGGTAAATGACATATTTTTTCCAAAAATAAGTCTATATGGGGGCATTCCTATTAGAGTCTTATAAGCAGTTCTATATGCCCATAATGTAGTGTCTAATTTAGCAAACCAATCCAATTTATAGGGATTTACAACTTTTTCTAGAATTCGCTTTATTTCACGATTTGATATCTCTGCTAGACCACTAGTTTGAGGATGATAAATAGTAGAGAATATATGCATAATATCATATTTCTTAATCAATTTTTTGATTCTCTTATTCCTAAAATGAGATCCTCCATCCGTAATAATTACTTTCGGCATTCCATATCATGTAAAAATATTTTTAATTAAAAATTTAGAAACACTCTGAGCATCACATCTGGGTACAACAATAGCTTCAATCTATTTGGGCATATAATCAACAGCAAGTAATATATATAAATTTCCAAATGAGGGCATAAATGGTTCCATAAAGTCTAATCCCCACACATCAAAAATTTCAACTTCTAATATGTAATTTAGAGGCATTTCGTTTCTTCTAGAAATGTTTCCTACTCGCTGACATCAATCGCATGTTTTAATATATTCATTAATATCTCTAAAAAGAGTATGTCAATAAAATCCAGCTTGCAAAATCTTATATGTAGTTCTATTTGTTCCAAAATATCCTTCCAAATTCAGAATCATTGCATCTTTTAATTATCTGTTGAGTTTCTTCATAAGGCACACACCTTCTAATAATTAGATCTTTACACTGTTTATACGCATATAGGTCATCCTAAAAATAGAATTTTGAATCATAAATAAATTTCTTTAATTATTGATTTTTAATATCAGGTGATATAATATCACTTACAATATAATTTAATATATCAGCATCCCACAGTACATTCATATCATCAATACTATATAATTGTTCATCAGGGAAATTTTCTAAAATTTCATTTGCAAAATTATTTAATATTTCTCTTTCTAGTCTAGACATATGATCAGCTATTTGATTATCATTTCCCTTTCTATGAACTACGGTAAAATCAAAATCTTGCAATAGAAGTATCCATCTAATTAATCTTGGTTTAGCATCCTTCTTTTGCATCAAGTATTTAATATTATAATGATTGAATGCACTATACATTCTAGTTCCAATTAAGTAAGGTCTAAATTTATCAAAGGCATAAACAATAGCTAATAACTCTCTTCAGATGCACTACACATTTTATTCCAATTAAATAAGGTCTAAATTTATCAAAGGCATAAAAAATAGCTAATAACTCTCTTTCAATAATAGTATAGTTAGTTTGAGCATTATTTAGAGTTTTCTAACATACTATATCACTTTAGAAACTTTGTTGTGTCTGTCCTAAAACAAGCCCAATAGCATAATCACTAGTGATCCGACTTTTTGTTGCGATAGATTGTGTAAAATTCAATTAAATATAATCAATTAATATTTGGATTATATGCAAGTATACGTATCGTTATCAAGTAATAATGAACTTTCTATTTAAGCCCCAAATATCGATCCTATGGGGAAAGTTTAAATTGGAAATGACAAATTTGCTAGGAAATTCACATAAAGTCAATTGAAATCACTATCACTAATTTCATCTGTTGAGATGTAATCAAAATTAAATTTCTAAACTACTATCAAATCAAATATATAAAATTTAAAACACTAAATATTAATCTATTAACTATGTTTATGTAACGGAGATTCTTATGTGAAAAAGCATCCTTCCCACTACAATGAGGCTAATATAATATGAGATGAGATAAATGTTCATAATATGTATTGTTCCAAATATGAGCAATTTTAATTCTCTACCCTGATACAGTGCATAGAATATCATTGGTTAATCTCAGTGTTTAGTCCCTAAATCCGTGGCTAGGCTAGGAGGATACCGGCTCCCACTCTAGAGCTCCCACTTCCCTTCACCTGAAGGCTAGCTCTCGCTTCAGTTTTTAAACACTAAGACTAAATTGAAGATTTTTGTCTGTCACCCTAAAGGTTCTCCAATTCTACACCCAACAAAGAATATTTCTATATTTATTTGCACTTAATTCCATAAATGAGGTTCTCCTTCATTGAATCAAATGTGATACTTACTCTGTTGTAGAACTCATACTTCATTTCCCGTATCACATGTTTCACAACGCATTTTAACAATTCAATTGGCCATATCGAAAAGTAAATTAAGTTTGGAGTTGAAAAATCATCACAATTTATTTTACAATTTAATATTGACACATTCATATTATCTCTTCATTTCACCATATCTCAGAGTAAAGAGAAAGATAGAGGGAACTACTCAGACTTCACGGGAAAGAAATAACAAAACACAAAGTTCATATATAAAAGAAAGTTCATACAACACTGATAAACACATAATACTTATCTGAAAACTCCTTCTCAAAGCAAATCTTTTGTAGCCTATTCTTAGAAATGCAGGAAGAAGATATCTCTCACTTTTCTCATTCTTCAACACTCCTAAAGAAAGTTTCACACTAAATCTCACCACAAAAACTCTAAACTATGAAAGCAAAATCACTAATTGACTCCAATATGGAAGTGGAATGGAATGATGTGGTGCGAAAAATGAAAATAGAGGAGTGAAAAACGTATAGGAGCACTTTTTCTGATGAAATTCGACCCCAAATAGAGCCCAAGGTCGGTTCTCCAAGAGGTGCCTCCAAAAACTCTTCAAAAAATCGTTCAAATACATCGAACCTTGTAGAAACGGGGTCTGCACCACCTTTAGCACCGTCAGCACTGAGTAAAAAATCTCCGCGTTAATTTGTTCTGTGTTGTCGGCCCGGCCCTCGGTGCTGCCGGTGCTGAGCATTTCTTCAAAAATGGCATTTTGACTCCAAATTTCATCTTTTTTGCTTTTTTTTTTCTTTAAGCCTCAAAAATCAACAACCTGCAAGAAAACATCAAAATACCTTCCATTAAAGTGCAATATCATAAAAAATAAGTATAAAATATGGGTCTAAAAATGCATATATTTTTAGTGTATCAACTAGCATTGCACATTATTTCGAATGGTTTTTCCCAGTAAGATGGAACTATTATAGGTGTAGTGATTAATTTTTTTTTCAATAATTCAAATGCTTTTATGCATTCCTCATTAAAATCAAATTTCATATCTTTTTCTAAAATTTGGCATAACGGCTTAGTTATTTTTGAAAAAATTTTTATGTGACGCCTGTAGAAACCATCATGTCCTAGAAAACTTCTTACCCCTCTAATATTAGTAGGAGATGGTAATTTGTCAATAACTTGAATTTTTGTAGGATCTACTTCCATGTCATTTTCAGAAATTTTATGCCCAAGTACAATTCCTCCTACAACCATAAATTGACATTTTTCCCAATTTAATACTCGGTTGATTCTTTCACATACTTCCAGAACTTTTTCTAAATTATTTAAACATAATTCAAATGAAGTTTCAAATACAGAAAAATCATCCATAAACACTTTCATTCCATGTTCAATAAAATTGCTAAAAGTTGACATCATACATTTTTAAAATATTGCAGGAGCATTGCATAGTCCAAAAAGCATTCTACGAAAAGCAAATGTTTCATATGGGCATGTAAATGTTGTCTTCTTTTGATCCTCTGGAGCAATTAAAATTTAGTGATAACTGGTATATCCATCTAAAAAGCAATAATATTTATTTCCAACCAATTTATCCAACATTTGGTCTATAAAGGGTAAAGGAAAGTGATCTTTTCTGGTGGCCATGTTTAATTTTTTATAGTCAATACAAATTCACCAACCTGTAACTTGTCTTATTGGAATTAATTCATTTTCTTCAACAGTCACTCCTTTCTTCAAAACATAGTGAATTGGACTTAACCAAGCACTGTCTGAAATAGGATATATAATTCCAGCATCTAATCATTTTAAAATTTCTTTTTTGACAACTTCTTTCATTATTGGGTTTAATCTCCTCTGAGGATCAACTTTAGGTTTATATTGTTCATCTAATAGAATTCTGTGCATACAAATTGAAGGATTAATTCCTTTAATATCTACTAAAGCCCATCCAAAAGCCTTTTATATCTTTTCAACATCTCTATTAATTTGTGTTCTTGAATTTCAGTTAATTCAGAAGATACAATAACAGGCAATGTAGATGAATCTCATAAAAATAGAAATTTTAAATGGGTAGATAATATTTTCAGTTTAAGTTCAGGTGGTTTGAATTTCAGTTGATATTTATTATTGTTTTCCAATAAGTCTAAAGTTTCAAATTTGCCCTGAATATAATCCAAATCTTCTTCTTTTATTTTGTCCTCATTCTCAACAAATTCTCCTTGCTTTAATTTATCTTCAAACTCATTCTTAAACTGCTCATTACTCATATAATCAGTTACTTCCATCCTAAAACATTCATTATTTTTTTCTATTGCAGGATATTTCATAGCTTTTGTAATATTAAATGCTACTTCTTTATTATTAACTCTCATTATTAATTCTCCTTTTTGCACATCTATCACAGCTCTTCCTGTTGCAAGAAATGGTCTCCCCAAAATAATAGGAATTTCTTTATCTTCCTCCATATCTAATATTATAAAGTCTATAGGGAAAATAAATTTATCCACTTTTACTAATACATCTTCTATAACTCCTTTTGGATAAGTTATTGATCAATCAGACTAAGTGAAGAGTTACAGTAGTAGGGGAAATCTCTCCCAAATCTAAACATTTAAAAATTAATATAGGCATAAGATTGATACTTGCTCCTAAATCACATAAAGCTTTTCAAAAAAAAATTTTCACTAATAGCACAAGGTATAGTAAAACTACCAGGATCTTTTAATTTTTCAGGAAGCTTTTTTCTAAATAATAGTGTTACACTCTTCACTGAGTGCAACGGTCTTGTGATCTATAAACTTCCTTTTCTTGTTTAATATATTCTTCATAAATTTCACATAACTTGACATTTGTTCCAAAGCTTCAACAAAAATAATGTTTATTGTTAACTTCTAAAGGATTTCCAAAAATTTTGTAAATTGTTTATTTTTATTCTTTTGCTTCAATCTTTGAGGAAATGGAGGTAATGGTTTTTCTAAGGGAACTTGTGTTTGTTCATTTTCATTTTGGTCACTTTCCATTTCTTCCTTCTCTTCATCAACTTTGGTTTTTCTTTGGATCCTTGTTTCAACTTCTTTTCCACTTCGTAATTGAATAACTTTAATTTGCTCCTTATTTTAATATTTTGGATTAACTTCCACAGTACTCAGAAGAATTCCTGAACGTCTGTTACTAAGTGCAGTAGCAATATGTCTTAATTGATTTTCAATACTTCTAATAGCAGTCTCTTAATTTTGTATTTGATTTCCTATGTTCAACATTACTTCTTCCATCGTCAACTTCTTTTTCTTAAATATGGTTTAGGGTTAGAGTTAAATCTAGGAGGATAATAAGGTCTATAATTAGGATTTCCTTGGTTGTTCAAATTTCTTGATGGATTCACCGAATTGTAATAATTATTCCAACTAAAATTAGGGTAATTTTTCCATCCAGGGTTATAATAATTTGAGTAGGGATTGTCATTTTGATTATTTATAGCATTTAAAGTTTCATAAGATGATTGAGTATCAATGATTTGTCCTAGTGATTTTTCCTTTAATACCGGGGGGTATTTGAGAATAGTGCACTCCAATTTGATCAATCTTTTTTGAAATAGCAGCAATTTAAGATGCTAAAATAGATATTGCATCAGAGTCATGAATACTAACTACTCTCTTAGGATTTACCCTTTAAGAGGGTCATTGAAAATTGTTAGTAGTCATTTCTTCAATTAAATTATATGCTTCATCAAAAGGTTTTGACATTAGTGATCTATCTACAGCAGCATTTATAATAGATCTAAGTGATCCTACTAATTTATTGTAAAATGTTTGAATTATTAACCAATCTGGTAGAGCATGATGTGGATATTTTCTAAGAAGATCTTTAAATCTTTCTCAAGCTTCATATATTGATTCCCCTTCAAATTGATAAAAAGATGTAATATCGTACCTAAGCTTAGCAGTTTTCGAGGGTGGAAAATATTTATCCAAGAATTTTTGTGATAGTTCTCCCCAAGTTCTGATAGATCCAGGTGCTAATGAATTTAACCAAGCTTTAGCTTTATCCCTTAATGAAAAAGGGAAAAGTCTAAGCCTAACAGCATCATTAGACACTCCGTCATATTTAAAAGTAGCATAAATTTCAAGGAAACTAGCAAAATGTAAGAAAACTGATTATTTTGTACCATTTAGATAATAGAAGGTTCAAGATTAAATGAATTAGCAGCAACATCAGAATTTTGAATAGTCAAGTGAAGTTCATCTGCTGTCGGATTAGCTTAATCTTCTCGATTTTTATTTATTTAATTAACCAAGTTATTCGCCATTTTGTTTAAATTTTTTATTTCTTTTTGTTATTTTCAAAATTTTCTAATAGTATGCTCTAATTCTGAATCGTAAGGTACTAAACCTTTAGATCCATTATTTCGCATAAATAAATATAATAAATAAATAAAATTTCTTAAAAATACTCTTAAATAATAAAAATATATTTCTTTTTGGATTTTTTATTTTTTTAAATTTTAACTTTTTTTCAATTTTTTATATAATTATCTCTAAATTTCCTAATTTATTAAATCTATTTAATTTACCGTTACCTTCCCCAGCAACGGTGCCAAAAACTTGATCCCCGAGAAAATATACTTGTGTAAAAATTATAAAATTTACTCAGCTATGTAATGGTGCCAAAAGCTTGATGTAATATTTATGATTAAGAAATTTAAGCAATAAATGTTGAGATTCTACGCAAGTATACATATCGTTATCAAGTAATAAAGGACTTTTTATTTAAGCCCCAAATATCGATCACATGGGGAAGGTTTAAATTTGAAATGATATATTAACTAAGAAATTCACAGAAAGTAAAACAAAATTACTGTCATTAATTTTGAATGTTGAGATATTATCAGAACTAAATTATTTAACTAGTAGCAAAACTGAAATTCAAAGTTTAAACAGTAACTACTAAACTATTAAACTATGTTTATGTGATGAAGATTTCTTATGTGAAAAAGGCATATTTCTCACTACAATGAGATCTTCGTAAAATGAGATGAGATAAATGGTTTTAATATGTATTGTCCCAAATAGGAGCAATTTTAATTCGTAAAATGAGATGAGATAAATGGTTTAATATGTATTGTGTCAAATATGAGAGCAGCTTTAATTCTCACTCTGATACGGTGTTATAGAAAATCATTGGCTAATCCCAGATTTAGTCCCTAAATCTGTGGCTAAGCTAAGAGGATACTAGCTCCCACTCCAGAGCTCCCACTTCCCTTCACCTGAAGGCTAACTCTCGCTTTAGTTTTTAAACACTAATATCGAATTGGGGATTTTTAGTCTGTCACCCTAGAAATATCCAATTCTACACCCAACAAAGTATATTAACCGAATTTGAGAATTTTAGTCTGTCTTCCTAAAATCTCCAATTTTACACCCAACAATGTATATTTTCTTATTTATTTGCACTTAATTCCATGAACGAAATTCTCCTTCATTGAATCAAATGTGATCCTCACTCTATTGTAGAACTCATACTCCATTTCCCGGATCATATGTTTCACAACAAATTTTAACAATTCAATTGGTCAGATCGAAAAGCAAATTAAGTTCGGAGTTGAAAAATCATCACAATTTATTTTATATTTTAATATTGGCACATCCATTTTATCTCTCTTCACCATATCTCAGAGTAGGGAGAAAGATAAAGTAAACTACTCAGACTTCATGAAAAAGATACATCATATCTCATAGTAGAGGGAAAGATAGAGGGAACTACTCAGACTTCATGAGAAAGATATGACAAAACACAAATTTTAGAGTAGGGAGAAAGATAAAGTAAACTACTCAGACTTCATGATAAAGATACAAAAAAACACAAATTTCATATATAAAAGAAAGTGGAGAAAAATAAAGGAAACTACTCAGACTTCCATGAGAAAGATAAAACAAAACACAAATTTCATATATAAAAAAAATTCATACAACACTAATAAAAAGAACAAACAACACTTATCTGAAACTCTTTCTCAAAGCAAATCCCTTGTAGTCTTTCCTAGAAAATGTAGGAAGAAGAAATCTCTCACTTTTCTCCTTCTCCAACACTCTTAGAGAAAGATTCACACTTAATCTCACCACAATAACTCTAAGCTCTTAAAAAAACTCACTAATAGACTCCAAAATGGTGGTGGAATGAAGATGGACAAGTGTATAGTGTATAGGAGATTGAATTGAGGCAATGAATGGCGAAAAAGGAACGAGGAGGAGCCCTTTTTCTGATCAATTTCAGCCCCAAATAAAACCTAGAGTCGGTTCTCCAATATATGCCTCTAAAAATTCTTCAAAAAGCGTTCAAATTCGTCGAATCTTCTATAAACAGGGTCTGAACCGACATTGGCATCGTTGGCGCCCATTCTGGCGCCGTCGGCACAAGTATTCCACAATTTAATTCGCTGCTCTATGTCAAACGACGTCGTCGACGCCCAGTCTGGTGTCGTCGGCGCTGAACAAAATTTTAACTTTTTCATTTTGACTCCAAATTTTATCATTTTTGCTCCAAGTCCTAAAATTCAATAACCTGCAATAACACATAAAAAATATCTTCCATTAAAGTGCAATATCACAAAAAATGAGTATAAAATATGGGTCTAAAAATGCATATATTTTTTGTATATCAATTAGTACAATAAATCAAAGATAAGATAGTCCTGTTTATTTTACATTAATATAAATGAGCCAAGTGAAATTTATGAAATACCATGTTTAGTTGTAAGTAGGATTTAACATAAATAGAATTTTCTACTTGAATAGATTTAATAAATCCTAAGGTTATTAAATCCTAAAACTATTTGGTATAATAAATGTTAAATCTGGTTAAATCATACCAAACTGTTTGATAATTTATTTGAGGATTTAAATCTATTAATCCAAATAAAATTTTAACAATATTTTTTTATAATCAAATTATTTAATTATTTAAAATAAATTAAATAAAATTTATTTATTTTTATTTATAATAAGCACCTGAATATTTATTTGATAATCATTAATTAGTTGCTTGTTAAACTTGTAGCAATTCCAATTAAATTAATTTATTTTAAATTAGATTAATATAATATATTAATTACTCCTCAATTATGTTAATTAAATGTGTGACCCTAAGCTCTGCATAAAATCTACATAAAAAATTTGAATTGAATCTGTGTGGCTGGAATGCACTGATTCTAATGACAGCCCTACACGCCTGCAGAGGCGGTGCCGTGGTGCGCTCTCGACCGAGCTGCGTTTCCGGGCTCGGCACCACACGCGCCTAAGCGGACGAAACTCTACGTTCTCATCTCTCTCACTCTGTCTCGACGTCTCGACCGCCTCGACCAAGGAAGTTATCTACATTCTTCCGCCCTTTCAGTTTTCACCAATACGATCTCCCAGAAACTAGAAACTCCTATATTGTCTTAAGCGAGGAGGTGAAGGCCTCGCAGAATGAGGACGATAGTTTCGCGCTTGATTCAATCACAATCTTTGCTCTCTAGATCAAGGTAGCTCTTTCTCTGGGCCAACTTATTCATTTATCTCTATGCTAGTTTCTNCAACCATTGGAACTACCACTTCTACTATCTGCTAGTTTTTTTCTTTTACTACTTGTTTTCCCTCATTTTATTTTTAATTTTGTTGATAGCCTACTTGATAATTCATTTGGAAAAAAAATTGGGATAGGACAACCTACATAATATTTTTCGAGATCGATTTCATAGTGTTTGGCTTAGCTTTATGATGACTAAAATACATGACTAACAATAAAAATTTTTTCTATACTCTCAAAGCTAATCCAAAGGCTATAAAATTTTTCTCGACCAAAATTGTTTCATGATATCCCATCAAACTTTTTTTTCTAGTTTTTATTTATTTATTTCCACTTTGGTCCTTGTGTTTAGTCCCTTGGTCTANACTACAAAGATTTATAATCAATTAAAATATTGATTAAGAAAATAGAATAAAAATTATTAAATTAGTTTCAAATAATGTTTTAATATATATAATAATATGTTTATCTTGCCCAAACCCTTATTGTCTTATGGTTACATGATTAGGGTTGTTAAAAGGACTCTTTGTTCGTGAACAGCTCGCTCAAACCCTTATTATTTTATGGCGACATGATTAGGGTTGTTCAAAGGACTCTTTGTTCGTGAACAGCTCGTGTTCGCTCAAATCTTTATTGTCTTATGTCTTATGACTACATGATTAGGATTGTTAAAAGGACTCTTCGTACGTAAAAAAGCTCATGCCGAACATGAACATACTTTTTAAGCTCGAAATATAAATCAACCGACTAGAGTGTGCCACGGTAAGCTCTCCATAAAATCTGAAAAAATATTACATCAGTACTACGCACGTTGAAGTAACGTGCGTACCCAATAAAATCACGCCACGACACCCNACTCTGTCTCGACGTCTCGACCGCCTCGACCAAGGAAGTTATCTACATTCTTCCGCCCTTTCAGTTTTCACCAATACGATCTCCCAGAAACTAGAAACTCCTATATTGTCTTAAGCGAGGAGGTGAAGGCCTCGCAGAATGAGGACGATAGTTTCGCGCTTGATTCAATCACAATCTTTGCTCTCTAGATCAAGGTAGCTCTTTCTCTGGGCCAACTTATTCATTTATCTCTATGCTAGTTTCTAAAGAATTTATGCTGAAATTTTCGAATTTTTTTTAATATTTCTTTTAAAAGATTTTCCTTGATGCGCAGATGTACTATACCAGTTCTGTGTTTGCTCTCATTTTTCTAATTTAGGTCACGTATCCTAGGTATTTGGTGGAGCTCTAGTATTTTGATAGTTGAGTTCGAATTGGGAATGCTGCTTTGAATGAGATCCTTAACCTGCTTAGACTGCTACGAGTCATGGTTCAATGTTGAATTTCAGTCTTTTATTTCGGATCGTCATATTTGTTGATGTAGTTCTTAAATTCTTTCTCTCATTTGGAATAAACTGAGATGTACATATTTATCATTCAGTTGCATTATATGGAAATATGAGATTTTGATGCACAATTAGAATCATAGGATGAGGCACCTAAAAACAAATTTTTTTATTTGATTTGAAGATTCACTTCCTCAATTACATGTAGTATCACCTCGAATTATAATAATGCTGTAGATGTTATGATAAAATAATCACAAGGGAATATTAAATTGGACATAAAGAACATCCATATGTGGTTCATAATTGAGAGGANAGATGTTGTGATAAAATAATCACAAGGGAATATTAAATTGGACATAAAGAGCATCCATATGTGGTTCATAATTGAGAGGAACAAACTCATCAAATTCATTACTTAAGAAATTACTGGAATTAGAGTTTTATATATCTCTCACAACTTTTATTAAGGTAGTTATGTTCCTTCTATATTGCTATAAATAAACAATTTTTAGCTATTGATTTTTATTAGCCNACTTAGTTTTGATGCCTGCGATCAAATTTGGGAAGTAAAGGTATCTATCTCTCTGTTGACCATTCCTATTTAGTCTGGTAGGAATTTGGCTTTCTTACAATGTGCTTCTACATTTTGGCCGAGACAAAGGAATGAAACTAACATGTGGTTTTTATCCTTTATAAGAGGTGGCCTGTCAGTAGGTTCTGCAAATTTATGTTTGTTTGGTTTGCGATAGAGCACATAGGAAACTTAGGGTGAACTGGTAGAGTGCTTTGGAATTCATGATATTGAAATATCATTATGTTAAACATAAACTAAAATTAATGGTGTTATGGGGTGTCATTATGAATGATTCCATTTTTTAGGGATTTGTTTCACGTATCACCCAATTTGAAAAAAAGAAAGTTAAAAATTTATTCCTAAATTGTATCTTGAAAATCATGAAAATTATTTTTATAAAACTCTACACTTTATTTTAAGTATTTTGATGAATAGAAGTATATATTAATTTGCAATTAATGAATGTTATTTAATTAATGTATATTTAAATAAAAATTCTGAAAGTTCTACTGATTACTGTAGCAATCTATAATATGTTATTGTGGCAAATTGCTGTAGCATTGAATCCACTAATTGTGGCGTCAATGGTTAATAAGGGTAGAAGGAATATTAAAGAATGTGATGAGTTTAAAAGTTAATTTATCTTAATAATCTAAGCCACCATTCCTTTATTTTTATATTGCTCTTCTGTTCTGTGAAATAAAGAGTAGTAGCAGCCATGCAGAAGAAATGGAGAGGAATTAGAATAAATAAAGAAGAAAAATGGAGAATGAAGAGGAGAAGGAATGAAGCGATTGGAGAAAAGTTAGATTTCAATGCAGGAATTTAATTTTTACGTTTCTTTCCAATGATTTAATTTGATCGGGAAAGTGTAGGTGTGATATTTTTTCTGAAATAAAGAGGTTAAACTTTTATCTGGAAAAATTTTTATTTTTGTTTGAACTCCTACGATTTGTGTTCAAAATTAAGTTGATTGTTGTTGTTATGAGTTTGAATGAGGAAAAGTAATTTTGAGTTAGAAAATTCAATTGATAGTATGCTCACTATAGGATTTTAGGCAATTTCCAACGGCCTACACTCGCCGATACTAATGAATTTATTGTTGGTTATTTATAAAAGCAACGGTCATCTGACGGGCGTCGTGCCACTGCTTTTATTATCATCAGAACGATAATTGATGATTGGTTTTCGACGACCTTATATTTTTTACGGTATTCCGGTTGGACATCGCTCGCCGGTATAGTTTTTGACGATGACATGCCTGTTGGTTCATACATATTAGGAAACCGACGACTCCTCGTTTGTGGACCGTCGGTTAAGAACTTGACGAGGCATTGCCTGTCAGTTTTTGAATATCAATAGCTTGTAGGATGGATATCAGTTTGCCCTCAAAAAACTGTACCAAAAAAAAAAGTTCCTTCTTCATTTCATTAGAATTTCTACATCAACAATCTTATCACAGAAACACATGAAATATACCTCACACAATCTAATTTAGTTATCCGCCTAGCTACTAAACTAGAACCATATAAAGACAATCATAATTTGAAAATAAATGCATCGTAATGTATTAAAAAACAAAAAATGATATAATGTGTACATCTAATACACAACTGGTCCATAAATTTATTAGAAAAATAAATGAAATAACAACAATCCTACTCCTCATCCTCATCCTCCACCTTCACCTCCATTGGTTGGTTCCCTCTTCGATGTGCCTCACGTCACCCCTGCTCCAATTACATCTTTATTTTTGTCTTCATCTCAGCAAGTTGAGCTGCAACTCAGGCCTCTACATGCAACCTGCCTGCAAATTTCATCGTCCTGGATAGATATAGAGCTCTGCCCAGAAAAGGAGCAATGTGTGTCATACTCATGTCTATATGACCCCAAGCCATAAATCCTTCCTTTCTTTTACCCCCAACAACTTCTCTCCACTACTAGAGATAGGAACTCCTGCCAGCTATCTCTGAGCCTCACATAGCCGCCATTACTCGCTCTACAAAAAAATTGTAAAGGAAGTTAGAGGCAAACTAAAATTTTAGAATGATTGCAATTATATAAAAATTACTCAGGCATTTACATGTGTTTTGTGTGATTTAGTGTCGACCCATCAGTGGTCCGACTGATGCTGATATGTAGGAGCATGTAGCTCAATGGTGGTGGGCTCTCATCCAAGTCGCAGTGTCTGATAAGTTAAAAAAAGTTATTAAACAATTATTATTTATTAAAATTTAATGTACAAAATAACTTTTACTATCCTCTTCTTGTAGTCCATATATGGGAGCGCCTCGCCAGTATATCGGAAGGCCCCCATACCCCCACATTTTGAATCCCTGTTCTATTTTGCTTGCTGACTCTTCTTGACATAGTCAGTAGAGTCCCAGAATCTATGCAATCAGGTATACACATCCTCAAGCCACAGAGGGCCCTGACTCCTTTCAAATCTTAACAAGCATATCGCGCAGACGGTCTCCCCCAATATCCTCGAAGCTCTTCCTAATATATGCATGATAAGAGTCAAGCTAGCTGCCGTTAAACTAAAGAAGAATGCTTTCCTTTGGTGGGAAAATTTATGAAGACAGAGGAAAAAAGAAGACAATAAAAAGATAACTGTGGGAAAAGATGAAGAAGACAATGCAAAAAAAAGTACCTCCCACTGCACTATCTCTAGGATATGTTTTTGAAACTCTACAACATGCAGTAGGGGATCTTTTAGTGGAGGAATTCACAACCCAATTCGATCACTTACAGCTAAAGTGCGAACTAATAGAGCCGGAAGAGCATATAGTTGCCCGATATCTTGGAGGACTGATGTTTGTTATTTGCAATGTGGTACAACTACAACAGTACTGGATGCTGGAAGATGTTCAGACATTAGCCTTGAAGGTGGAAAGACTGCAGACACAGAGCGAACAACAATTATCTTTCACGCAGCAACCTTCAAGCAGACAATTACCTACAACTACCACGACTGATAGGGGTACCTCGGGAGATACAAGCAAGCCCGGACAAGGGAATGCCACTTCAAATCAAAGTGAGAAGAAACAGAAGAGTAGCTCCTTTAACACGGTATTGGCTAGGAAGTGTTGACGGCGCCACAATTCCGGTCACATAGCCTCCAGCTGTCCTACGAGCAGGGTAGTTACACTCACCGATCAACATGACGAGGAGAAAGCCGAGGAACAATATAAAGTGTATCAACTTTCACCATACGAAAGAGAAGCACTCGTGATTCGATAGATTCTGCAAACCAAAGACACGAGGAATCCACAATGGTTTCACTACAACATATTCTACACACGCTGTACCGTAAACAAAAAGGTATGTAGACTCATCATTGACAACGAGAGCAACAAAAACGTGGCATAAACACAAATGGTAGAGAAATTAGGACTTGCAACTCAGAGGTATTCCCAGCCATATTCACTGATGTGGCTGATGAAGGAGAATCAAGTCAGCATCAACCGAAGATGCTTGGTAGAGTTTTTAATAGGAGATCAGCTACAGGATCAGGTGTGGTGTGACAGTTCCCATGGATGTTTGTCACCTTTTATTGGTATGACCGTGGCAGTTTGACTAGAGGACTCAGTACAATCTGTATTCTTTCACCAAAGATGGGAAGCACATCAACTTCCTTCCTTCGAGGGAGTCTGAGGTCATAGGATCCCTTATTAGCAGAACAACGACAGTGGAACCAGATTTAGTGTCGACACAATGAGTGGACCGAGATTCCGACTCCTAACGCTGGACAAATAAGACATAAAAAATTTCAGGGACTCACACTCAATGCCGTATCACCAACTCCACAACCGGGTAGGAGGTTTAGGCCACTCTCACGACACACAAGACTAAACCACCTGTGAGCTATTTTTGGAAAATTCAGCTGTATGATACGAACGGGGGACACGGTCCCAAAAGATGGGATTGAGGTGGATGTTTTCTTGTACGGAGGAGAAGACCCTCAGGTACCTAGGGAGATAACGCAGTCGCCAGTGAGATTCAGGGGTGACTAACGACAAAACGAAAGCTTCGAACTATGAATTTAAAGCTCACCCAACTTCGAGAGACTGATGTGTGCGCTAACCGCACCCTTAATGTGCGGCGTCAACAGCGCCCTAATGCAGTCTTTAAAGGAATGCCCGGGCATGCGTGCTTCGAATTGTGGAGCCAGAAACCCCCGCTAAGCATCACAGAAGCGGAAGCGGGAGGAGTTTGATAGCGGGAGAACTAGCGCAAAGGTGGGAAGGACCGTGAAGCAATAGGGATTACTTGTTGTCGCTACAGTTCTGTACCTCCCCCCTCGCTACTAGCTGCATGTTGTAGCAACCATAATCTTTTCCAATCATCCCTATCCCTCTAGCGGACCTTTACCACCCATAACGATACATTTAGAAG
The DNA here is from genome assembly GCA_002079205.1 of Phalaenopsis hybrid cultivar. Classification (NCBI taxonomy): domain Eukaryota; kingdom Viridiplantae; phylum Streptophyta; class Magnoliopsida; order Asparagales; family Orchidaceae; genus Phalaenopsis; species Phalaenopsis hybrid cultivar. The sequence continues at coordinate 67,375 of JXCR01148897.1, forward strand.
TGTTTGATTGTGTTGTTTGTGTTTTGTATTATTGCATCCAGTTGCGTCGTGTTGTAATCCTATCTTTTTATTAATAAAAGTTTGTTTTTGTGTTTTCACTGTTTTTCCTACTAGTTCTAGTATCAAGCTCTTTCATTTCTTAATAGTTATGAAAATAAATATAAAAAATTAATTCCTACGGTCCATTCGTCTGTACCTGATTTTGTTAATTCAAAGTCCCTGGTCGGGTCGTGATAGTGGCTTACACCACTATTCTGCTTTTCAGACAAATCATGCCATCAAAAATTTTCTCAATCTTCAATAGTTAATCTTCGATAGTTGTAGGGTCATTGACACCCTTGAATGCAGGTGATTTGAATGTCTGAAAGATTTTTAAGTGCTGATAAATTTCTGCCCCAAGTTTAATTCTGGGCCCTGCATTAGTGGATGATCTTTCAATTGCAGTCATTTTGTCAAACACTTGCGATATCAATTGAATAATGTCTTTAGCTTAGTGGCTCTAGTTTTCTCATTTTCCATGTTCTAATTTTCATTTATGTTCACAATATTTTCAACATGTACTTGTTTTCCAATTGGCTTAGGAGATTGACCCTCAGTACTTTTTGATTCTTCTTCAGCCACATTCATATGAATTTGCACAATTTATCATTCAAATGCAATTTATTGTATAATAATTATATCATGCATGTCTGATACCTTAGGTCAAATGAGTTACCCACCTCAGATCTATCAATTTATAGCTCTGTATAA
>JXCR01148897.1:70705-86640 GCA_002079205.1 Phalaenopsis hybrid cultivar
TTGTGAAGCGATGGACACAACTACGAGTCTGCTGGGGTTTGCGACTCGATGGCAACGCGGGTGATCAGGAGACATGGCTTGATCGTTACGCTGGCGTGTCCGCCAGCGGCGCTGGTGACGATGGTAAAAGGTTTCGATCTTATGTCAGCATAACCGCAGATGGCGTTCCAAACTTCCCTTCTGCTTACTACGACTCACTCGCACTTGGTTCTGAAACTTCCTTCGTTAGACGTCCTGGCATGAAAGGGGGTAAGCTGACCCTCTTCCTCTCTGATGACGAGAACGACGAACTCGCCTCTTTCTACCGCCTTCATATGGTAGGAAAATTTTTGTATGGGTATCCTAAGTTGGAGTTCCTTCGAAGGCATTTCGAGCTGATTAAGCTCACCGGAGAATGGAAGATAGGGCCTCTGGATGGAAGACACATTTTGATTCAGTTGTCCAATGAGGAGGACTATACACGTCTGTTTGCTATTCATATGGTATGGTTTGAGGATTGCGGTATGAAGGTATTGAAATGGTCAGTTAATTTTGATCCCAAAGTTGAAGCTCTGATTATCCCTGTTTGGCTTTGGTTCCCAGGTTTGAAAGTTTATCTCTTTAACCATGAAATCTTGTTCTCCCTGGCTGCTATGTTCGGGAGACCTCTAAAATTAGATGCTCCTACCTATATTCTCACAAGACCGGCTATGGCTAGAGTTTTAATCGAACGAGATGTTACTTTACCCCCACCTGATGAGGTCTGGATTGGTTCGGCTCACAATAGATACTGGCAGCAGGTTTTGCTAGAACAACACTCCTCTTATTGCACTCACTGTCGAATGTTCGGCCACGGTCAGGGCCTATGCTTCAAACTACATCCAGAATTGAGGAATGGGGGAAATTTGAAACAGTCACACATAGAGCATGCACCTCTGCTCCCTGTGGAACATGCGGTGATTCCTTCGGCAGATGCAATGGCTACCGTCCCCCAATCAACTGCCACCCCTTCGGCTCAGACCGAAGGACAGCGGGTGTCGTGCTAGTCACACCTACTCCCCCGCCTAATACTTCGAATGCTGATACTTTGAATATTGATAATAATCAATATCCTATTACTTATATTGCTACTTACCCGGTTGAGCAAGTGTTACCTGTTCCGGATCCTCCTATCATTTCTATTTCTGAGGAAGCTCGTCCTTCTTGGGCCTCTCTCCCTGATGCCTTGAATATTGATAATAATTTTCTATATTCTCATCATTCTGATGCCCTCTCTGATACTTCATTGGATAATTTTTCTAAAATTTTAAAGGATGAATGACATGTTCAAAAATATCGTTGGAGGAAGCATAAAGGTCAAGAGGTACGCAAAAACAGAATAATGAGAATACGTTGTTGAATATGAATCACTGTTTTTCATATAGAGAAAATTGATGGACCCGAACTGGATCTTTTAGGAAGGATCATATGTCTACTCATGTTTAACATCCTAATTTGGAATATCAGGGGAGATGCAAATCCTCACTCCCTTGGTAGACTCAAGTCAATGATAAGGATCCATAAGGTCGATATCTTTGCTATTTTGGAACCATTGGTCTCCTATCCGGATGATCGCATCTTGGGTAAATTCAAGAACTTTTCTTTCTTTGCTAATTGCTCTAACAAGATTTGGTTTTTTTGGCGGAAACATATCACAGTCGATGTCCTTATTGATGATAGACAGTTTATGCACACTTCTTTTCTATGGATATTTTCTCTGGATGTCTTACCTTTGTTTACTTCGGGACTACTATGTTGATAGATATGATTTTTGGCACAAAATTTTTGTTATAGGTGTCTTAATCCATTAGAATTGGATGGTTGGAGGGGATTTCAATATGGTGATGCATGAATCTGAAAAATTGGGTGGTCAGAGAATTGACAACACCTTAACTGATAAATTCACTTGAGCATTGGAATCGGCTGGCATTTTTGATTTGGGCTTTGTTGGCTTCAAGTTTACTTGGAAAAGGGGAAAGCTCTTTGAACGCCTAGATAGGTGTTTTGCGAATCAGTTGTGGTTTGCTTCTTATGGTTTTTCGCAAGTTTAGCATCTTTGCAGATCTGGATCTGATCATAGCCCCTTTCTTTTGTTCTTTGATTTTTTCAAAAAAGCTTTCACCTATCACTTTCGTTATCTAAATGTATGGGCTAGACATGATGACTTTATGGGCATCATTGCTACCAATTGGAAATGTGAGGAAGTGGGAAATGCATGGTTCGCTCTTTGGAAGCTGCATAAAAAGGTGGCTTCTGCTCTAAGATCTTGGAATTGAGATGTTTTTGGTGATGTTCATGCTAAAGTTAAGAGGGTGGAGCACAGGGTTAGTCTCCTTCATACTCTGGATGAAGCATCTGATGATATTATCCATGAATTACAGGAAGCTAATAAAGATTTACTGGAGGCCTCCCTTTGGGAGGAGGAATTGTTGCAACAAAAAGCTGGGGAAACCCATTTTTCTCAAGGTGATCGAAACACAAAATACTTCCATGCTTGCATTAAACAAAAACGAGCCAATAATACTATTGTGATGATAAAAAATGATAAGAGAGCTGGATTACTGGGGATGAGGAGATTAGGGAGAGCGGTGTTTTTTACTTCTCTAAACTCTTTGAGTTTCAGGAGACCTCGGGCTCAATTGATGCATCCTTATTTGATGACGTACGTCATCATATGTTGGATCTCGATCTTTGTAGTGTTCATTCGGATGAGGAAATCTATTCTACTCTTCAGGACATTAACTGCAACAAGGTTTTTGGACCTGATGGTTTCACCTCTGCTTTTTATATTAAATACTGGAGTATTGTTAAAGATAAGGTGGTGGAAGCTATACAGAGTTTCTTTAAGGGGGAGACCCCTGGATATTATTTCTCTGTCGCTACCATCGTTCTTATTCCTAAACGCACTCAAAAAAGCTCTTGGGACCATTTCAGACCTATTTCTCTAACTTCTGTCATGTCTAAGATGAATAGTAAAATTTTGGTCAGACGTATTCAACCTCATCCGCACAAGTTAATTTCCTTGAATCAATCCGCCTCTATTCAAGGACGAGGGATCACGGATAATATTATGGTTGCACAGGAACTCATTTTGGATATTGATAAAAAATGTAGAGGGAGAAACATGATTACTAAATTGGATATTCACAAGGCTTATGACTCTGTTAGTTGGGAGTTTATATTGAAGGAGCTTAAAGCTAGGGGCTTTTCCCGGGATTTTTGCAAAATCATTCTCTCTTTGCTCCATTGCAATAAATACAACATACTCATTAATGGTCAATTCAGAGGCTTCTTTAGTGCAGGGCGTGGGATAAAAGAGGGTGACCCCTTATCTCCTACTATTTTCATTTTAATATTTGATTTCCTTTTTCGCATTTTAAATAACCTTTTCAGGAGCAACCCCACTTTGCAATACGCTCATAAATCTAATACATTGGTAACACATTTAGCGTATGTCGATGATATGATATTGTTCTCTAATGCTAGGAAAAAAACAGTGAGGGCTATTCACAGTTTAATGGTGGATTTCCAATCTATATCTGGTCTCCTATTTAATGCCAATAAATGCAACTTTTACATGGGAGATTTGGTCAATCGCTAATGCATGCTGGATTGCCAATTTTACTGGATTCTCCATCTCTACCATTCCTCTTAAATATCTGGGGGTCTTCTTAATTAAAGGAAGGAAGAGACGAATTTAGTTTGATGAGGTGGTGGAAAAGGTGCGGAAGAAAATTTCGGATTGGAAAAATAATTTCCTCTCTTTTGGAGGTAGAATTACGTTGCTCATGAGTATTTTACATTCTCTCTCTTTATACACTCTTCAAGTTTTCCAACTCAAGAAAAGTACTCTTATGAGCCTCGAAAGATGTTTTAATAAGTTTTTATGGGTGGGGAATCATTCTGGTAGAAGATGGATGCCTTGGAAGAATATTTGCAAAGCACTTTATGCTAGTGGTTTGAGCTTCAAATCTCTGCGCCATATTGTTGATATTAATGTTTTTAAACAATGGTTCAATTTTCGGAAAGGTGATTCCTTATGGGACATTTTCTTGCATGGGAAATATTGACAGTCCTCTCATCCTACATTGATCAATTGACAGTTGGGGGATTCCACTATGTGGAAGAGAATGCTTCATATTAGAGATTGGGCAAAGGATTTTATTTATTGGGAGGTGGGGAGTGGAAACATTTTCTTTTGGCATGACTGTTGGTCCCATGTTATGCTTAAAATAAGGGATATTAGGATTTCAAGTTTTATGGTTTTTGACACTTGGGTGGATTGTCATTGGATGTTTTCTTATCTCCTTAATCTTCTCGGTTTTGAGGGAGCTACTTTTATCTCAACTATTCCTATTGAGGCTCTGTTTGGGGCGTTTTTTGGCGGCTTCGCGGCACCGAATCGCGAAAATTGACCGTTTGGCTCCCAGCGTCGCGACAGAACGAAGCTGAAGTGGAAGAAAAGCGGGCCGCAATATCCACCCCGCGGCCCCGACTTTCGCCTCATCAAAAACTTTTTTTACCCTCGGCGCAAAGAAACCTCGTCCCGCCTATTCCCACGCCGCCTCGCCATCTCGTCTCCCCACGCGCATTCTTCTTCCTCAAGCATTCTTCTTCCTCGACACCAGGAACAAACCCTTCGCGTGCGAAGTCCAGGATCAAACCCTCCCGCGTGCATTTTTTTTCCTCCTCGACACCAGGACTGAAGCCTCCTCGAGCGTTTTTCTTCCTCGACACCAGGACCGATTGCGCATGTTCTTCTTCCTCGAGCGCACGTTCTTCTTACTCGAGCGTTCTTCTTCCTCGACACCAGGACCGAACCCTCCGTGCGTGTTTTTCTTCCTCGACACCAGGACCGAACCCTTCCGCGCGCGCTCTTTTTCCTCCACCAGAGCCGAACCCTCGGCGCGTTCTTGCCGCGCAGGTTCTTCTTCCTCAACCAGGACCGAATCCAGGGAGCACGAGGCAGGTAATCCCATCTTCTTCAAAATTATTTGAGAATGGTTTTAGAATTGGGGAGTTGGAACATATGAGCGAGTTGCACAAATTTAAAAATCTAGGGAGTCTGTTCTCTCATGTCATCAGACCATCAGATTATAAGTTTGAGTAGATACCCGCTGAGATATCACATGATGCACGATATGCACCCTTCTTCAAGGTATTCTCTCGGATGCATTATAGTTTATTTTGTAAGGGTAAGCAATGATATGTCAATCCTAACATTTACTCATCATGATTGTATTGACGCGATTGATGGAACACATGTTGACGCACATATCATAAATAGTGATAAGGTGGCATTTATCGGCCGTTGTGGTAGTCCTACCCAAAATGTCATGGTCGTCTGCGACTTTAACATGTGTTTCACTTTTGTTATGGCTGATTGAGAGGACAGCGCACATGACAGTCGAGTTTTTAAATTTGCGACACGGGATCTCAATAGCAACTTTCCACATCCACCTGCAGGTACGCTCGGGATTGAACTCATGAATTGTTCAATTTATTAGGCAAATATTACTTAGGATCCCAATAGCAACTTGAATCTCTATTCTAATTGTTTCATTTATTAGGCAAATATTACTTGGTTGATGCTGGTTACCTATTGCAACGAGGGCATTTAAAGTTATTTCTTGATATGAGATATCACATACCAGACTTTGCACTTACAAGCAACGTTACACGAGGAAGAAAAGAAATGTTTAATAAACGACATTCATCACTACGTGGTGTAATTGAGAGAACTTTTGGTGTCTGAAAAAAGAAATGGGTGATACTCTGTGATATGTCTCCCTATAATTTTTCGAAGCAGGTATAGATTGTCTTTGCTACAATGGCTCTCCATAATTATATAAGAAAACATCATTCCCGTAGCGATAACGACTTCCATTTGGCGGAAGAGGATGAAGAAAATGTGCCTTTGGAAACCTTTGAATATCGTTTAGGTCAGTCTTTCACAGAAAAAGATAATGAGGCTTCCATCATCTTCACTGTAGATGGGGAAGGTGCAAGCGAGATGACGGAGCTGAGGGAACGAATAACTGATGAGATAGTAGGACTATGAATGAAGAATTTGAGAATTTATTAGCTGAATATTATTAAAAATATTGCTACTCTAATTTTTTTTCAACTTCATGTTTATCTATTCCGTTTTTTTCTTCTATTTAGTTTGATACCTGAGAACTATTGAAAACCATTGAGCTATTTTTTTGATACTGTGATGTCTTGCAGTATTTTTTTTAGCACCAATACTATTGTTGAAAGTAGTTAGCTTTATTGTAAAAGATCTTTATGCATGAGTTCTAGTTTTCATTAAAAAGAAGGGCCTTGTTGATAATTATACAAAGCGACACATTGCATAAAGTACAAGTCATTTCACTGTAACCTCCATCAACTTCTATGTTTTGATGCTCTCTATTCTCTTTTGAGTTTACACCAAAAGAAAGTGGGTTTTTTTTATGTTGCCAAGTGCTGCATTCTTTTGAGTTACAACAATTGTGTTTTTGAGTTTGCAACTTGAATGTATTTTCATTTTCTTTTAGATTGACACTTCTTGCTGGTTTACTAAATTTTGAGCAAGTTAAGGGGAAANATATCACCCAATTTGAAAAAAGAAAGTTAAAAATTTATTCCTAAATTGTATCTTGAAAATTATTTTTATAAAATTCTACACTTTATTTTAAGTATTTTGATGAATAGAAGTATATATTAATTTGCAATTAATGAATGTTATTTAATTAATGTATATTTAAATAAAAATTCTTAAAGTTCTATTGATTACTGTAGCAATCTATAATATGTTATTGTAGCAGATTGCTGTAGCATTGAATCCACTAATTGTGGCGTCAATGGTTAATAAGGGTAGAAGGAATATTAAAGAATGTGATGAGTTTAAAAGTTAATTTATCTTAATAATCTAAGCCACCATTCCTTTATTTTTATATTGCTCTTCTGTTCTGTGAAATAAAGAGTAGTAGCAGCCATGCAGAAGAAATGGAGAGGAATTAGAATAAATAAAGAAGAAAAATGGAGAATGAAGAGGAGAAGGAATGAAGCGATTGGAGAAAAGTTAAATTTCAATGCAGGAATTTAATTTTTACTTTTCTTTCCTATGATTTAATTTGATCGGGAAAATGTAGGTGTGATATTTTTTTCTGAAATAAAAAGGTTAAACTTTTACCTGGAAAATTTTTATTTTTGTTTGAACTCCTACGATGCGTGTTCAAAATTAAGTTGATTGTTGTTATGAGTTTGAATGAGGAAAAGTCATTTTGAGTTAGAAAATTCAATTGATAGTATGCTCACTATAGGATTTTAGGCAATTTCCAGCAGCCTACACTCGTCGATACTAATGAATTTATCGTTGGTTATTTATAAAAGCAACGGTCATCTGACGGGCGTCGTGCCACTGCTTTTATTATCCTCAGAACGATAATTGATGATTGGTTTTCGACGACCTTATATTTTTTACGGTATTCCGGTGGGACATCGCTCGCCGGTATAGTTTTTGACGATGACATGCCTGTTGGTTCATACCTATTAGAAAACCGACGACTTCTCGTTTGTGGACCGTCAGTTAAGAACTTGACGAGGCATTGCCTGTCAGTTTTTAGATATCAATAGCTTGTAGGAAGGATATAAGTTTGCCCTCAAAAAACTGTACCAAAAAAAAAAGTTCCTTCATTTCATTAGAATTTCTACATCAACAATTCTATCACAGAAACACATGAAATATACCTCACACAATCTAATTTAGTTATCCACCTAGCTACTAAACTAGAACCATATAAAGACAATCATAATTTGAAAATAAATGCATTCGTAATGTATTAAAAAACAAAAAATAAAATAATGTGTACATCTAATACACAACTGGTCCATAAATTTCTTAGAAAAATAAATGAAATAACAACAATCCTACTCCTCATCCTCATCCTCCAACTTCACCTCCATTGGTTGGTTCCCTCTTCGATGTGCCTCACGTGCCCCTCCTCCAATTACATCTTTATTTTTGTCTTCATCTCAGCAAGTTGAGCTGCAACTCAGGCCTCTACATGCAACCTATCTGTGAATTTCATCGTCCTGGATAGATACAGAGCTCTGCCCAGAAAAGTAGCAATGTGTGTCATGCTCATGTCTATATGACCCCAAGCCATAAATCCTTCCTTTCTTTTACCCCCAACAACTTCTCTCCATTGCTAGNGCTTACTTAGTTTTGATGCCTGCGATCAAATTTGGGAAGTAAAGGTATCTATCTCTCTGTTGACCATTCCTATTTAGTCTGGTAGGAATTTGGCTTTCTTACAATGTGCTTCTACATTTTGGCCGAGACAAAGGAATGAAACTAACATGTGGTTTTTATCCTTTATAAGAGGTGGCCTGTCAGTAGGTTCTGCAAATTTATGTTTGTTTGGTTTGCGATAGAGCACATAGGAAACTTAGGGTGAACTGGTAGAGTGCTTTGGAATTCATGACATTGAAATTTCATTATGTTAAACATAAACTAATATTAATGGTGTTATGGGGTGTGATTATGAATGATTCCATTTTTTAGGGATTTGTTTCACGTATCACCCAATTTGAAAAAAGAAAGTTAAGAATTTATTCCTAAATTGTATCTTGAAAATCATGGAAATTATTTTTATAAAACTCTACACTTTATTTTAAGTATTTTGATGAATAGAAGTATATATTAATTTGCAATTAATGAATGTTATTTAATTAATGTATATTTAAATAAAAATTCTCAATGCTCTATTGATTACTGTAGCAATCTATAATATGTTATTGTAGCAAATTGCTGGAGCATTGAATCCACTAATTGTGGCATCAATGGTTAATAAGGGTAGAAGGAATATTAAAGAATGTGATGAGTTTAAAAGTTAATTTATCTTAATAATTTAAGCCACCATTCCTTTATTTTTATATTGCTCTTCGGTTCTGTGAAATAAAGAGTAGTAGCAGCCATGCAGAAGAAATGGAGAGGAATTAGAATAAATAAAGAAGAAAAATGGAGAATGAAGAGAATGAATTTATCGTTGGTTATTTATAAAAGCAACGGTCATCTGACGGGCGTCGTGCCACTGCTTTTATTATCATCAAAACGATAATTGATGATTGGTTTTCGACGACCTTTTATTTTTGACGGTATTCCGGTGGGACATCGCTCGCCGGTATAGTTTTTGACGATGACATGCCTGTTGGTTCATACCTATTAGGAAGTCGACGACTCCTCGTTTGTGGACTGTCGGTTAAGAACTTGACGAGGCATTGCCTATCAGTTTTTGGATATCAATAGCTTGTAGGAAGGATATCAGTTTGCCCTCAAAAAATTGTACCCAAAAAAAAAAAAAAGTTCCTTCTTCATTTCATTAGAATTTCTACATCAACAATCTTATCACAGAAACACATGAAATATACCTCACACAATCTAATTTAGTTATCCACCTAGCTACTAAACTAGAACCATATAAAGACGATCATAATTTGAAAATAAATGCATTCGTAATGTATTAAAAAACAAAAAATGAAATAATGTGTACATCTAATACACAACTGGTCCATAAATTTTTTAGAAAAATAAATGAAATAACAACAATCCTACTCCTCATCCTCATCCTCCACCTTCACCTCCATTGGTTGGTTCCCTGTTCGATGTGCCTCACGTCGCCCCTGCTCCAATTACATCTTTATTTTTGTCTTCATCTCAGCAAGTTGAGCTGCAACTCAGGCCTCTACATGCAACCTATCTGTGAATTTCATCGTCCTGGATAGATACAGAGCTCTGCCCAGAAAAGTAGCAATGTGTGTCATGCTCATGTCTATATGACCCCAAGCCATAAATCCTTCCTTTCTTTTACCCCCAACAACTTCTCTCCATTGCTAGAGATAGGAACTCCTGCCAGCTATCTCTGAGCCTCCCTTAGCCTTCATTACTCGCTCTACAAAAAAATTGTAAAGGAAGTTAGAGGCAAACTAAAATTTTAGAATAATTGCAATTATATAAAAATTACTCAGGCATTTACATGTGTTTTGTGTGATCTAGTGTCGACCCATTAGTGGTCCGACTGATGCTGATATGTACGATCATGTAGCTCAATGGTGGTGGGCTCTCATCCAAGCCGCAGTGTCTGATAAGTTAAAAAAAGTTATNGCCTGCAAATTTCATCGTCCTGGATAGATATAGAGCTCTGCCCAGAAAAGGAGCAATGTGTGTCATACTCATGTCTATATGACCCCAAGCCATAAATCCTTCCTTTCTTTTACCCCCAACAACTTCTCTCCACTACTAGAGATAGGAACTCCTGCCAGCTATCTCTGAGCCTCACATAGCCGCCATTACTCGCTCTACAAAAAAATTGTAAAGGAAGTTAGAGGCAAACTAAAATTTTAGAATGATTGCAATTATATAAAAATTACTCAGGCATTTACATGTGTTTTGTGTGATTTAGTGTCGACCCATCAGTGGTCCGACTGATGCTGATATGTAGGAGCATGTAGCTCAATGGTGGTGGGCTCTCATCCAAGTCGCAGTGTCTGATAAGTTAAAAAAAGTTATTAAACAATTATTATTTATTAAAATTTAATGTACAAAATAACTTTTACTATCCTCTTCTTGTAGTCCATATATGGGAGCGCCTCGCCAGTATATCGGAAGGCCCCCATACCCCCACATTTTGAATCCCTGTTCTATTTTGCTTGCTGACTCTTCTTGACATAGTCAGTANATCTTCTTGTAGTCCATATATGGGAGCGTCTCGCCAGCATATCGCAAAGGCCCCCATACCCCCACATTTTGAATCCCTGTTCTATTTTGCTTGCTGACTCTTCTTGACATAGTCAGTAGAGTCCCAGAATCTATGCAATCAAGTATACACATCCTCAAGCCACAGAGGGCCCTGACTCCTTTCAAATCTTAACAAGCATATCACACAGATGGTCTCCCCCTATATACTCGTAGTTCTTCCTAATATATGCATGATAAGAGTCAAGCTAACTGTCGTTAAACTAAAGAAGAATGCTTTCCTTTAGTGGGAAAATCTATGAAGACAGAGGAGAAAAGAAGACAGTGAAAAGATAACTGTGGGGAAAGATGAAGAAGACAATGCAAAAAAAGTACCTCTCACCACACTATCTCTAGGATATGTTTCTGAAACTCTACAACATGCGGTAGGGGATCTTTTATTGGAGGAATTCACAACCCAATTCGATCACTTACAGCTAAAGTGCGAACTAATAGAGCCGGAAGAGCATATAGTTGCTCGATATCTTGGAGGACTAATGTTTGTCATTTGCAATGTGGTGCAACTACAACAGAATTGGATGCTGGAAGATGTCCAGACATTAGCCTTGAAGGTGGAAATACTGCAAACACAGAACGAACAACAATTATCCTTCACACAGCAACCTTCAAACAGGCAGCCACCTACAACTAGCACGACTGATAGGGTTACCTCGGGAGATACAGGCAAGCCCGGGCAAGGGAATGCCACTTCAAATCAAAGCGAGAAGAAACATAAGAGTAGCTTCTTTAACACGGTATTGGCTAAGAAGTATTGACGGCGCCACACTTCCGGTCACATAGCCTCCAGTTGTCCTACGAGCAGGGTAGTCACACTCACTGATCAAGATGTCGTGGAAGAAATGAGTGACGAGGAGAAATTCGAGGAACAAGATAAGGTGTATCAACTTCCACCAGACGAAAGAGAAGCGCTCGTGATTCGATAGATTCTGCAAACCAAAGACACGAGGAATCCACAGTGGCTTCACCACAGCATATTCTACACACGCTGTACAGTAAACAAAAAGGTATGTAGGCTCATCATTGACAACGAGAGCAGCAAAAATGTGGCATAAACACAAATGGTAGAGAAATTAGGACTTGCAACTCAGAGGTATTTTCAGCCATATTCACTGATGTGGCTGATGAAGGAGAATCAAGTCAGCATCAACCGAAGATGCTTGGTAGAGTTTTCAATAGGAGGTCAGCTACAGGATCAGGTGTGGTGTGACAGTTCCCATCGATGCGTGTCACCTTTTATTGGGATGACCGTGGCAGTTTGACCAGATGATTCTTTCACCAAAGATGGGAAGCACATCAACCTCCTTCCTTCGAGGGAGTACGAGGTCACAGGATCCCTTATCAGCAGAGCAACGACAGTGGAACCAGGTTTAGTGTCGACACAATGAGTGAACCGAGATACCGACTCCTAACACTGGACAAATAAGACAAAAGATTTCAGGGACTCACACTCAATACCGTATCACCAACTCCACAACCGGGTAGGAGGTTCAGGCCACTCTCACAACACACAAGACTAAATCACCTGTGAGCTATTTCTGGAAAATTCAGTTGTATGATACGAACGGGGGACACGGTCCCAAAAGATGGGATTGAGGTGGATGTTTTCTCATACGGGGGAGAAGACCCTCAGGTACCTAGGGAGATAACGCAGTCGCCACTGAGATTCAGGGGTGACTAACGACAAAACGAAAGCTTCGAACTATGAATTCGAAGCTCACCCAACTTCGAGAGACTGATGTGTGCGCTAACTGCACCCTTAACACGGGGCGTCAACAGCGCCCTAATGCAGTCGCTAAAGCAATGCTCGGGCATGCGCGCTTCGAACTTTGGAGCCAGAAACCCCCGCTAAGCATCGCAGAAGCGGAAGCGGGAGATCGCACCCTCGCGAAGGAGTTTGATAGCGGGAGATCGCACCCTCTCAAAGGTGGGAAGGACCGTGAAGCAATAAGGATTACTTGTTGTCCCTACAGTTCTGTACCTCCCTCCTCGCTACTAGTTGCATGCTGTAGCAGCCAAAATCTTTTCCAATCATCCCTATCTCTCTAGCGGACCTTCACCACCCATAATGATACATTTAGAAGTGTTTGATTGTGTTGTTTGTGTTTTGTATTATTGCATTCAGTTGCGTCGTGCTGTAACTCTATCTTTATATTAATAAAAGTTTGCTTTTGTGTTTTCACTGTTTTTTCTACTGGTTCTAGTATCAAGCTCTTTCATTTCTTAATAGTTATAAAAATTTAATTCCTACAGTCCCTTCGTCTATATCCGATTTTGTTAATTCCAAGTCCCTGATCGGGTCGTGATAGTGGCTGACACCACTATTTAGCTTTTTGGACAAATCATGCCATCAAAAATTTTCTCAATCTTCAATAGTTAATCTTCGACAGTTGTAGGGTCATTGACACCCTTGAATGCAGGTGATTTGAATGTCTGAAAGATCTTTAAGTGCCGATAAATATCTGCCCCAAGTTTAACTCTGGGCCCTGTATTAGTGGATGATCTTTCAATTGCAGTCATTTTGTCAAACACTTGCGATATCAATTGAATAATGTCTTTAGCTTAGTGGCTCTAGTTTTCTCATTTTCCATGTTCTAATTTTCATTTATGTTCACAATATTTTCAACATGTACTTGTTTTCCAATTGGCTTAAGAGATTGACCGTCAGTACTTTTTTATTCTTCTTCAGCACATTCATATGAATTTGCACAATTTATCATTCAAATTCAATTTATTGTATAATAAATATATCATGCATGTCTGATACTTTAGGTCAAATGAGTTACCCACCTCAGATCTATCAATTTATAGCTTTGTATAAACAATTCATATTTGATCTTATTCTTACTTCTTCTTTCATTATTCTATTTATCTAATGACCTCACTTTGATATAACATTTTGTCACACCACAACTGTCCCTCTTAAGGTTCAACTACTGTGTGATAGAGATGGACGATTCAGTCAAACTAAATTCTTATCAATACCCGTCCTAAGTTATAAAATTAACATAGAGTGAGGGTTGAACTGGTCTAACTAAATTACCAAATATACATGATATATTTTATTTCATAATTCATTCATATTCACATATACTCAGAAATGTGAAAAAATAATATCACACACACACACACACACACATATATATATCTTAGAAAGCTCAAAGACTAATATATTAATAAAAGGAGAGATACAAATATGTTGGATGAAATGGGCACCCTAACCACCCGGTTACAACACATCTGTAGGAAATACATGTATACCCAAAAAACCAAGATTAAAATGTAGACAAAGGAATTGTACACCAAAAGTCTGCCAACACTCACAGATTCAATTAGCTTGCTAATGATCCAATTTAGTCTTGCCTCTGCCTCTGGTTTTAGGACGGGAGTCAGCTAATAAATTGTTAAGTTTGTTGTTATTACCCGAAACAACCAATGTATCATCCATCAAGTTTGGTAGTATGCCTCCATTATTCTTTTTTTTCTTCCTGAATGTATAAACCTGTCATTCCTTGTCCGAAGATTGACACATCTGATTAGTGGATTAGTCCACGGATAAGTGCAAGCTGTTGAACATTATGGACTCCATGTGTCTGACTAACAGCAACAACTTGCTCGATCTGATGAGGTGGTAGAAACACACTAAAAATATTGCCACCCGTTACATCAAAGATAGGTTCTAGGGCAGGTGAAATGTTTCCCCTGCCCCACGAAAAGAGTTTCCATATGCGGGGAACCTACATCATTAGCATTATGTGGAGGCTGAATGGTTGACATGTTACCCGTGATGATAGCGGCATCAGGAGTATCAATAGTGTCAATAACTTGGAGCTGATCAGGAGGATAGGGAATCACCACCTCTAGTCGAACACTTTGTTTCTTTGGTCTTAGATGGAGGTGTAGATGGTGATATTGAAAACTGGAGTGGCCAAATATACGATAATTCGAGCAGTACGAGAGAAAAAACTCAATCACAACCCTTTGCCAATATTCATGGTGTTGTATGTCTAACCAAATTTTCTCAGAAACGATTGAAGTGATGTCCCTTTCAACAAGTACTCTGGTTTCAGAGGGACGAGAAAGATTAAAAGTAGTATTGTCCGTTTTGAGTAATGTACCATAGACTGAGGCAATAGAGTACAACACTTCTTGAGTAAAATAATGAATTTTCAAGTCATAGAGGTGAATCCAGATTAGAATGATTTGTGTTTGTCTGTGGGTTAAAATCCACAAATCATTTCGAAATCTTCATTACTCTGTTATCAATCCAGATTAATCTTTTCGCAAATAAACATGTGTAATCATCTTCATTACTAAGTTGAGTAAGGATGTGTCTTCCATCTAAAAGTCTAATTTTTCACTTCCCATCAATGTGCATAAGTTCAAATTTCTTACAAATAAACTCCATTTTGGGATGACCTTAAAGAAATTTCCTTACCAAATTCAGATGACAGGAGGAAGCAAGTTGATTACATTCAACTTCCATAAAAAAGATGAATGGCTTCCCATTCTTCCTACTAAGTTTTTTAATATTCTCCGCCAACGCAAACGAAGGAGGGAAGGATCACTATTTAGGAGTACCTGAAGCGTGGACACCCTCAAGGGCTGCAGCATACATTTTGTCTGAAGCCATCACCAATAAGAGGAGGTGCGGCGTTAGGAATAGTGAAGTTACAGTGAAAGAAAGAGCAAAAGCCGAAGGAAGGTCAGCGGAAACCCCTTCAAAGTCGAACAGAGGACGTAAGGTGCAAACTTCCTTCAACGAGCATCCGAAACGAGAAGGTTTGAAACTTTTTGCTTCAAGCACGAGGAAGGACGAGAGACGAGACAAGTCCGCGACGAGCAGACGCAACACAATCTTCCTTCAAACGAGACGAAGGACTACAATGAGACGAGTCTACGACGCAGACACAACGCCAAAAATCGTCCTCCAAACAGGACGAAAGGCTACGATGAGGCAGACGCGGCACAAACAGAGGAGTCGAGTCACGAAAACCTCCTAGCGTGACGATGCGAGACAACGTCGTAACGGGCGCAAGGGTTCGCTATGAGGCGAAACCCTAGCAGAGCCGTGCACAGGAGAAAAAGCCACCATTCGTGTATATATATATATATATAT
>JXCR01148897.1:87817-138129 GCA_002079205.1 Phalaenopsis hybrid cultivar
GATAGAAAATTCCCATTTGAAATGGTAATTATAATGCATCTAAAAAAGGTGCCAATACCTTTTCTGGTCCAGGTGGGTCTGGTTTTACTGTTTCTGCTTCCTCGACTTTAATTGTTTCATTAACTTTATTTGAGTCCGTAGACAGCAGCCTCGCATTTCTCAATAATAAACTTGGTGAACTATAAGTTACATACAGGAATTGGCTAAAATTAGGGTTCTGCCCCAAAACATTCTAAAATGCATATGACATGAGTAGTTAGACCAAGGAACTAAACACAAGGACCAAAGTGAAAATAAATAAATAAAAACTAGAAAAAAAAGTTTGATGGGATAACATGAAACAATTTTGGTCGAGAAAAATTTTATAGCCTTTGGATTAGCTTTGAGAGTATAGAAAAAATTTTGATTGTTAGTCATGTATTTTAGTCATCATAAAGCTAATCCAAACACTACGAAATCCATCTCGAAAAATATTATGTACGTTGTCCTATCCCAATTTTTTTTCCAAACGAATTATCAAGTAGGCTATCTACAAAATTTAAAATAAAATGAGGGAAAACAAGTAGTAAAAGAAAAAACTAGCAGATGGTAGAAGTGGTAGTTCAAATGGTTCCAAGTTTATTTCAGTACAACTATATTAAAATTCATATAAACATTCTGCACTTAGCATAAATGTAATATTAAAAGAAAAAAATATCCAATANGAGCTATCTCTGAGCCTCACATAGCCGCCATTACTCGCTCTACCAAAAAATTGTAAAGGAAGTTAGAGGCAAACTAAAATTTTAGAATAATTACAATTATATAAAAAATTACTCGGGCATTTACATGTGTTTTGTGTGATATAGTGTCGACCCATCAGTGGTCCGACTGATACTGATATGTACGAGCATGTAGCTCAATTGTGGTGGGCTCTCATCCAAGCCGCAGTGTCTGATAAGTTAAAAAAAAGTTATTAAACAATTATTATTTATTAAAATTTAATGTATAAAATAACTTTTACTATCCTCTTCTTGTAGTCCATATATGGGAGCGCCTTGCCAGTATATCGGAAGGCCCCCATACCCCCACATTTTGAATCCCTGTTCTATTTTGCTTGCTAACTCTTATTGACATAGTTAGTAGAGTCCCAAAATCTATGCAATCTTCATCACATCAAGTTTAAACAGTAACTACAACAGTACTGGATGCTGGAAGATGTCCAGACATTAGTCTTGAAGGTGGAAAGACTGCAGACACAGAACGAACAATAATTATCCTTCAAGCAGCAACCTTCAAGGAGGCAGTCACCTACAACTACCACGACTGATAGGGGTACCTCTGGAGATACAGGCAAGTCCGGACAAGGGAATGCCACTTCAAATCAAAGCGAGAAGAAACATAAGAGTAGCTCCTTTAACACGGTATTGGCTAGGAAGTTTTGACGGCGTCACAATTCCGGTCACATAGCCTCTAGCTGTCCTACGAGCAGGGTAGTCACACTCACTGATTAAGATGTCGTGGAAGAAATGAGTGACGAGGAGAAAGCCGAGGAACAAGATAAGTTGTATCAGCTTCCACCAGACGAAAGAGAAGCGCTTGTGATTCGATAGATTCTGCAAACCAAAGACACGAGGAATCTATAGTGGCTTCACCACAGCATATTCTACACACGCTGTACAGTAAACAAAAAGGTATGTAGACTCATCATTGACAACGAGAGCAGCAAAAACGTAGCATGAACACAAATGGCAGAGAAATTAGGACTTGCAACTCAGAGGTATTCCCAACCATATTCACTGATGTGGTTGATGAAGGAGAATCAAGTCAGCATCAACCAAAGATGCTTGGTAGAGTTTTCAATAGGAGGTCAGCTACAGGATCAGATGTGGTGTGACAATTCCCATGGATGTGTGTCACCTTTTATTGAGATGACCGTGGCAGTTTGACCAGAGGACTCAGTACAATATGTATTCTTTCACCAAAGATGGGAAGCAAATCAACCTCCTTCCTTCGAGGGAGTCCGAGGTCACAGGATCCCTTATCAGCAGAGCAACGACAGTGGAACCAGATTTAGTGTCGACACAATGAGTGGACCGAGATACCGACTCCTAACATTGGACAAATAAGACAAAAGATTTCAGGGACGTACACTCAATACCGTATCACCAACTCCACAACCGGGTAGGAGGTTCAGGCCACTCTCACGACACACAAGACTAAACCACTTATGAGCTATTTCTGGAAAATTCAGTTGTATGATACGAACGGGGGACACGGTCCCAAAAGATGGGATTGAGGTGGATGTTTTCTCGTACGGGGGAGAAGACACTCGAGTACCTAGGGAGATAACGCGGTCTCCAGTGAGATTCAGGGGTGACTAACGACAAACAAAAGCTTTGAACTATGAATTCGAAGCTCACCCAACTTCGAGAGACTGATGTGTGCGCTAACCGCACCCTTAACGCGGGGCGTCAACAGTACCCTAATGCAGTCGCTAAAGCAATGCACGGGCATGCGCGCTTCGAACTGTGGAGCCAGAAACCCCCTCTAAGCATCACAGAGGCGGAAGCGGGAGGAGTTTGATAGCGGGAGAACCCGAGCAAAGGTGGGAAGGACCGTGAAGCAATAGGGATTACTTGTTTTCCCTACAACTCTGTACCTCCCCCCTCGCTACTAGCTGCATGTTGTAGCAGCCATAATCTTTTCCAATCATCCCTATCCCTCTACAGACCTTCACCACACATAACGATACATTTAGAAGTGTTTGATTGTGTTGTTTGTGTTTTGTATTATTGCATCCAGTTGCGTCGTGTTGTAATCCTATCTTTTTATTAATAAAAGTTTGTTTTTGTGTTTTCACTGTTTTTCCTACTAGTTCTAGTATCAAGCTCTTTCATTTCTTAATAGTTATAAAAATAAATATAAAAATTTAATTCCTGCGGTCCATTCGCCTGTACCCGATTTTGTTAATTCCAAGTCCCTGATCGGGTCATGATAGTGGCTGACACCACTATTCTGCTTTTTGGACAAATCATGCCATCAAAAATTTTCTAAATCTTCAATAGTTAATCTTTGACAGTTGTAGGGTCATTGACACCCTTGAATGCAGGTGATTTGAATGTTTGAAAGATCTATAAGTGTCGATAAATTTCTGCCCCAAGTTTAATTATGGGCCCTGTATTAGTGGATGATCTTTCAATTGCAGTCATTTTGTCAAACACTTGCGATATCAATTGAATAATGTCTTTAGCTTAGTGGCTCTAGTTTTCTCATTTTCCATGTTCTAATTTTCATTTATGTTCACAATATTTTCAACATGTACTTGTTTTCCAATTGGCTTAGGAGATTGACCCTCAGTACTTTTTGATTCTTCTTCAGCCACATTCATATGAATTTGCACGATTTATCATTCAAATGCAATTTATTGTATAATAATTATATCATGCATGTCTGATACCTTAGGTCAAATGAGTTACCCACCTCAGATCTATCAATTTATAGCTCTGTATAAACAATTCATATTTGATTTTATTCTTACTTCTTCTTTCATTATTCTATTTATCTAATGACCTCGCTCTGATATAACTTTTTGTCACTCCACAACTGTCCCTCTTAAGGTTCAACTATTGTGTGATGGAGATGGACGATTCAGTCAGATTAAATTCTAATCAATACTCGCCCTAAGTTATAAAATTAACATAGAGTGAGTGTGAACTGGTCTAACTGAATTACCAAATATACATGATATATTTTATTTAATAATTCATTCATATTCACATATACTCAGAAATGTGAAAAAATCATATCACCAACACACACACACACACACACAGATATATATATATATATATATATATATCTTAGAAAGCCCAAAGACTAATATATTAATAAAAGGAGAGATGCAAATATGTTGGATGAAAAGGCCCAAATGGGCACCCTAACCACCCGGCTACAACACATCTGTGGGAAATACATGTATACCCAAAAAACCAAGATTAAAATGTAGATAAAGGAATTATACACCAAAAGTCTGCCAACACTCGCAGATTCAATTAGCTTGCTAATGATCCGATTTAGTCTTGCCTCTGCCTCTGGTTTTAGGACGGGATTCAGCTAATAAATTGTTAAGTTTATTGTTATTACCCGAAACAACCAATGTATCATCCATCAAGTTTGGTAGTAGACCTCTATTATTCTTTTTCTTCTTCCTGAATGTATAAACCTGTCATTCCTTGTCCGAAGATTGACACATCTGATCAGTGGATTGGTCCACGGACAGGTGTAGGCTGTTGAACATCATGGGCTCCATGTGTCTGACTAACAGCAACAACTTGCTCGATCTGATTAGGTGGTAGAAACACACTAAACATTTTGCCGCCCGTTACATCAATGATAGGTTCTAGGGCAGGTGAAATGTTTCCCCTGCCCCACGAAAAGAGTTTCCATAGGCGGGGAACCTACATCATGAGCATTATGTGGAGGCTGAATGGTTGACATGTTACCCGTGAGGATAGCGGCATCAGGAGTATCCTCCTGATGGTCAATAATGTCAATAACTTGGAGCTGATCAGGAGGATAGAGAATCACTACCTCTAGCCGAGCACTTTGTTTCTTTGGTCTTAGATGGAGGTGTAGATGGTGATATTGAGAACTGGAGTGGCCGAACATATAACAATTCGAGCAGTACGAGAGAAAAAACTCATTCACAACCCTTTGCCAATATTCATGGTGTTGTGCGTCTAACCAAATTTCCTAAAAAACGATTGAAGTGATGTCCCTTTCAACAAGTACTCTGGTTTCAGAGGGACGGGAAAGATTAAAAGTAGGATTGTCCATTTTGAGTGATCTACCATAGGTTGAGGCAATAGAGTACAATACTTCTTGAGTAAAGTAATGAAATTTCAAGCCATAGAGGCGAATCCAGATCAGAATGATTTGTGTTTCTGTCTGTGAGTCAAAATCCACCAATTATTTTGAAATCTTCATTGCTCTGTTATCAATCCAGATTAATCTTCCAGCAAATAAGCATGTGTAATCATCTTCATTACTAAGTTGAGTAAGGATGTGTCTTCCATCTAAAAGTCTAATTTTTCACTCCCCATCAATGTGTATAAGTTCAAATTTCTTACAAATAAACTCCATTTTCGGATGACCTTAAAGAAATTTCCCTACCAAATTCAGACGACAGGAGGAAGCAAGCTGATTACATTCAACTTCCGTAAAAAAGATGAATGACTTCCCATTCTTTCTACTAGGTTTCTTGATGTTCTCCGCCAACACAAACGAAGGAGGGAAGGAGCACTATTTAGGAGTACCTGAAGCGTGGACACCCGCAAGGGCTGCAGCATACGTTTTGTCTGAAGCCATCACCAATAGGAGGAGGCGCGGCGTTAGGAATAGTGAAGTTACAGTGAAAGAAAGAGCAAAAGCCGAAGGAAGGTTAGCGGAAACCCCTTCAAAGTCGAGCAGAGAACGAAATGTGCAAACTTCCTTCAACGAGCATCCGAAACGAGAAGGTTCGAAACTTTCTACTTCAAGCACGAGGAAGGATGAGAGACGAGAAAAGTCCACGATGAGAAGACGCAACACAATCTTCCTTCAAACGAGACGAAGGACTACGGCGAGACGAGTCTGCGCGCAGACACAACGCCAGAAATCGCCTCCAAACGGGACGAAAGGCTACGACGAGGCAGACGCAACACAAACAGAGGAGTCGAGGCACGAAAACCTCCTAGCGTGACGATGCAAGACAACGTCGTAACGGGCGCAAGGGTTCGCCATGTGGCGAAACATCAACAGAGTCGTGCACGGGAGAAGAAGACGTCATTCGTATACATATTATATATATATAAGATTGTGAAGCGATGGACACGACTACAGCTCTACTGGGGTTTGCGACTCGATGGCAGCGCCGGTGATCGGGAGATGGCTTGATCGTACGCTGGCGTGACCGCCGGCGGCGCTGGTGACGTGGGTAAAAGGTTTCGATCTTATGCCAGCGTAACCGCAGGTGGCGTTCCAAATTTCCCTTCTGCTTACTACGACTCACTCGCACTCGGTTCTGAAACTTCCTTCGTTAGACGTTTTGGCATGAAAGGGGGTAAGCTGGCCCTCTTCCTCTCTAATGACGAGAACGATGAACTCATCTCTTTCTGTCGCCTTCATCTGGTAGGAAAATTTTTGTATGGGTATCCTAAATTGGAGTTCCTTCGAAGGCATTTCAAGCTGATTAAGCTCACCGGAGAATGGAAGATAGGGCCTCTGGATGGAAGACACATTTTGATTCAGTTGTCCAATGAGGAGGACTATACGCGTTTGTTTGCTATGCATATGGTATGGTTTGAGGATTGCGGTATGAAGGTATTGAAATGGTCAGTTAATTTTGATCCTAAAGCTGAGGCTCCGATTATCCCTGTTTGGCTTTGGTTCCCAGGTTTGAAAGTTTTTCTCTTTAACCATGAAATCTTGTTCTCCCTGGCTACTATGTTCGAGAGACCTCTAAAATTAGATGCTCCTACCTATAATCTCACAAGACTGGCTATGGCTAGAGTTTTAATCAAACGGGATGTTACTTTACCCCCACCTGATGAGGTCTGGATTGATTCAGCTCATAATAGATACTGGCAGCAGGTTTTGCTAGAACAACACTCCTCTTATTGCACTCACTGTCGAATGTTCGGCCACGGTCAGGACCTATGCTTCAAACTACATCCAGAATTGAGGAATGGGGGAAATTTGAAACAGTCACACATAGAGCAGGCACCTCTGCTCCTTGTGGAACATGCAGTGATTCCTTCGGCAGATGTCATGGCGACCGTCCCCCAACCAACCGCCACCCCTTCGGCTCAGACTGAAGGACAGCAGAGTGGGTGTGTCGTGCTAGTCACACCTGCTCCCCCGCCTAATAGTTCGAATGCTGATACTTTGAATATTGATAATAATCAATATCCTATTACTTCTATTGCTACTTACCCGGTTGGGAGAACTGAGCAAGTGTTATCTGTTCCGGATCCTCCTATCATTTTTATTTCTTAGGAAGCTCGTCCTTCTTCAGCCTCTCTCCCTGATGCTTTGAATATTGATAATAATTTTCTATATTCTCATCATTCTGATGCCCTCTCTGATACTCCATTAGAGGATATTTCTAAAATTTTAAGGGATGAATGACATGTTCAAAAGTATCGTTGGAGGAAGCATAAAGGTCAAGAGGTAGCGCAAAAACAGAATAATGAGAATACCTTGTTGGATATGAATCACTATTTTTCAGACAGAGAAAATTGACGGACCCGAACTAGATCTTTTAGGAAGGGTCATATGTCTACTCATGTTTAACATTCTAATTTGGAATATTAGGGGATTTGTGAATCCTCACTCCCTTGGTAGACTCAAGTCAATGATAAGGATCCATAAGGTCGATATCTTTGCTATTTTGGAACCATTGGTCTTTTATCCGGATGATTGCATCTTGGGTAAATTCAAGGACTTTTCTTTCTTTACTAATTGCTCTAACAAGATTTGGTTGTTTTGGCGGAAACATATCACCGTCGATGTCCTTATTGATGATAGACAATTTATGCACACTTCTTTTCTATGGATATTTTCTTTGTATGTCTGACCTTTGTTTACGCCGGGACTACTAATGTGGCTAGATATGATCTTTGGCACAAAATTTCTGATATGGGTGCTTTAATCCGTCAGAATTGGATGGTTGGAGGGGATTTCAATATGCTGATGCATGAATCTGAAAAATTGGGTGGTCGGAGAATTGACAACACCTAAACAGATAAATTCACTGAAGCATTGGAATCGGCTGGCATTTCTGATTTGGGCTTTGTTGGCTTCAAGTTTACTTGGAAAAGGGGAAAGCTCTTTGAACGCCTAGATAGGTGTTTTGCGAATTAGCTGTGGTTTGCTTCTTATGGTTTTTCGCAAGTTCAGCATCTTTACAGATCTGGATCTGATCATAGGCTCCTTCTTTTGTTCTTTGATTTTTTCAAAAAAGTTTTCACCTATCACTTCCGTTATCTAAATGTATGGGCTAGACATGATGACTTTATGGGGGTCATTGCTACCAATTGGAAATGTGAGGAAGTGCGAAATGCATGGTTCACTCTTTGGAAGCTGCATAAAAAGGTGGCTTCTGCTCTTGGAACTGGATGTTTTTGGTGATGTTCATGCTAAAGTTAAGAGGGCGGAGCAGAGGGTTAGTCTCCTTCATACTCTTCATAAATCATCTGATGATATTATCCATGAATTACAGGAAGCTAATAAAGATTTACTGGAGGCCTCCCTTTGGGAGGAGGAATTGTTGCAACAAAAAGCTGGGGAAACCCATTTTTCTCAAGATGATCGAAACACAAAATACTTCCATGCTTGCATTAAACAAAGACGAGCCAATAATACTATTGTGAGGATAAAAAATGATGAGGGGAGTTGGATTACTGGGGATGAGGAGATTGGGGAGAGCGGTGTTTTTTACTTCTCTAAACTCTTTGAGTTTCAGGAGACCTCGGGCTCAATTGATGCATCTTTATTTGATGACGTACGTCATCATATGGTGGATCTCGATCTCTGTAGTATTCCTTCGGATGAGGAAATCTATTCTACTCTTCAGGACATTAACTGCAACAAGGCTTTTGGGCCTGATGGTTTCACCTCTGCTTTTTATATTAAATGCTGGAGTATTGTTAAAGATAAGGTGGTGGAAGCTATACAGAGTTTCTTTGAGGGGGAGACCCCTGAATTTTATTTCTTTGTCGCTACCATCGTTCTTATTCCCAAAAGCACTCAAAAAAGATGATTAGTAAAAGAAACTCATTTTGACTTTTGTCATGTCTAATTTCAGACCTATTTCTCTAACTTTTGTCATGTCTAAGATGATTAGTAAAATCTTGGTCAGACGTATTCAACCTCATCTCCACAAGTTAATTTCCTTGAATCAATCCACCTTTATTCAAGGACGAGGGATCACGGATAATATTATGCTTGCACAGGAACTCATTTTGGATATTGATAAAAAATGTAGAGGGGGAAACATGATCACTAAATTGGATATTCACAAGGCTTATTACTCTGTTAGTTGGGAGTTTATATTGAAGGAGCTTAAAGCTAGGGGCTTTTCCCAGGATTTTTGCAAAATCATTCTCTTGGCTCCATTGCAATAAATAAGCATACTCATTAATGGTCAATCCAAAGGCTTTAGTGCGGGGCGTGGGATGAAACAGGGTGACCCCTTATACCCTATTATTTTCATTTTAATATTTGATTTCCTTTTTCGCATTTTAAATAAGCTTTTCAGGAGCAACCCCACTTTGCAATACACTCATAAATTTAATACATTGATAACACATTTAGCGTATGCCGATGATATGATATTGTTCTCCAATGCTAGCAAAAAAACAGTGAGGGTT
Source organism: Phalaenopsis hybrid cultivar (assembly GCA_002079205.1). Classification (NCBI taxonomy): domain Eukaryota; kingdom Viridiplantae; phylum Streptophyta; class Magnoliopsida; order Asparagales; family Orchidaceae; genus Phalaenopsis; species Phalaenopsis hybrid cultivar. Next base: position 97,210 of record JXCR01148897.1, read on the forward strand.
ATTCACAGTTTAATGGTGGATTTCCAATATGTATCTGGTCTCCTATTTAATGCCAATAAATGCAACTTTTACATGGGAAATTTGGTCAATCGCTCTAATGCATGCTGGATTGCCATTTTTACTGGATTCTCCATCTCTACCCTTTCTCTTTAATATCCGGGGGTTTTCTTACTTAAAGGAAGGAAGAGACGAGTTTAGTTTGATGAGGTGGTGGAAAATGTGCGGAAGAAAATCTCGGATTGGAAAAATAATTTCCTCTTTTGAAGGTAGAATTACGTTGCTTAGGAGTATTTTACATTCTCTCCCTTTATACACTCTTCAAGTTTTCCAACTCAAGAAAAGTATTCTTATGAGCCTCGAAAGATGTTTTAATAAGTTTTTATGGGTGGGGAATCATTCTGGTAGAAGATGGATGCTTTGGAAGAATATTGGCAAAGCACTTTATGCTAGTGGTTTGAGCTTCAAATCTCTGCACCATATTGTTGATATTAATTTTTTTAAACAATGGTTCAATTTTCGGAAAGGTGATTCCTTGTGGGCCATTTTCTTGCATGGGAAATATTGACACTCCTCTCATTTGGCATTGATCAATTGGCGGTTGGGGGATTCCACTATTTGGAAGAGAATGCTTCATATTAGAAATTGGGCAAAGGATTTTATTTATTGGGAGGTGGGGAGTGGAAACATTTTCTTTTGGCATGACTGTTGGTCCCATGTTATGCTTAAAATGAGGGATATTAGGACTTCAAGCCTTATGGTTGCTGACACTTGGGTGGATTGTCATTGGAATTTTTCTTATCTCTTTAATCATCTCGGTTTTGAGGGAGCTACTTTTATCTCAACTATTCCTATTGAGGCTCCGTTTGGGGCGCTTTTTTACGGCTTCGCGGCACCGAATAGCGAAAATCGACCGTTTGGCTCCAGTGTCGCAGCAGAACGAAGCTGAAGTGGAAGAAAAGTGGGCCGCAATATCCACTCCGCGGCCTCAGCTTTCGCCTCATCAAAAAGTTTTTTTACCCTCGGTGCAAAGAAACCTCGTCCCGCCTATTCCCACGCCGCCTCGCCATCTCGTCTCCCCACGCGCATTCTTCTTCCTCGACACTAGGAATGAACCCTCCGCACGCGAAAACCAAGACCAAACCCTCCCACGCGCGTTTTTCTTCCTCCTCGACATTAGGACCGAAGCCTCCGCGAGCGTTCTTCTTCCTGGACACCAGGACCAGTCGCGCACGTTCTTCTTCCTCGACACCAAGATCGAACCCTTCCGCGCGCGCTCTTTTTCCTCCACCAGAGCCGAACCCTCGGTGCGTTCTTGCCGCACAGGTCTTCTTCCTTGACCAGGACCGAATCCAGGGAGCACGAGGCAAGTAATCCCATCTTCTTCAAAATTATTTGAGAATGGTTTTAGAATTGGGGAGTTGGAACATATGGCGAGTTGCACCACTTTAAAAACCCAGGGAGTCTGTCCTCTCATGTCATCAGACCATCAGATTATAAGTTTGAGCAGATATCCGCTGAGATATCACGTGATGCACGATATATATCCTTTTTCAAGGTATTCTCTCGGATGCATTATAGCTTATTTTGTAAGGGTAAACAATGATATGTCAATCCTAACATTTATTCATCAGGACTGTATTAGCGCGGTTGATGGAACACATGTTGACGCACGTATCACAAATAGTGATAAGGTGGTATTTATCGGCCGTTGTGGTAGCCCTATCTAAAATGTCATGGTCGTCTGCGACTTTAACATGTGTTTCACTTTTGTTATAGCTGGTTGGGAGGGCAGCGCACATGACAGTCGAGTTTTTAAATCTGCGACACAATATCTCAATAGCAACTTTCCACATCCACCTGCAGGTACGCTCGGGATTGAACTCATATGAATTGTTCAATTTATTAGGCAAAATATTAATTGGGATCCCAATAGCAACTTGAATTTCCATACTAATTGTTCCATTTATTAGGCAAATATTACTTGGTTGATGCTGGTTACCCATTGCAACGAGGGTGTTTAAAGTCATTTCCTGATACGAGATATCACACACCAGACTTTGCACATGCAAGCAACGTTACACGAGGAAGAAATGAAATGTTTAATAAACGACATTCATCACTACGTGGTGTAATTGAGAGAACTTTTGGTGTCTGGAAAAAGAAATAGGTGATACTCCGTGATATGTCTCCCTATAATTTTTCGATGCAGGTACAGATTGTCTTTGCTACTATAGCTCTCCATAATTACATAAGAAGACATCATTCCCGTAGCGATATCGATTTCTATTTGACGGAAGAGGATGAAGAAAATGTGCCTTCGGAAGCCTTTGAATACCGTCTAGGTCAGTCTTTCACAGAAGAAGATATTGAGGCTTCCATCACCTTCACTGTAGATGGGGAAGGTGCAAGTGAGATGACGGAGCTGAGGGAACGAATAACTGATGAGATAGTAAGACTGTGAATACAGAATTTGAGAATTTATTAGCTGAATATTATTGAAAATATTGCTACTCTAATTTTTTTTCAACTTCATGTTTATCTATTCCGTTGTTTTCTTCTATTTAGTTTTATATCTGGGAACTATTGAAAACCATTGAGTTATTTTTTTGATACTGTGATATCTTGCAGTATTTTTTTAGCACCAATACTATTGTGGAAAGTAGTTAGCTTTATAGTAGAAGATCTTTATGCATGAGTTCTAGTTTTCATTAAAAAAAAGGGTCTTGTTGATAATTATACAAAGCAACACATTGCATAAAGCTAGAAGTCATTTCACTGTAACCTCCATCAACTTCTATGTTTTGATGCTCTCTATTCTCTTTTGAGTTTACACCAAAAGAAAGTGGGTTTTTGTTATGTTGCCAGTGCTGCATTCTTTTGAGTAACAGCAATTGTGTTTTTGAATTTGCAACTTGAATGTATTTTCATTTTTGTTTAGATTGACACTTCTTGCTGGTTTACTAAATTTTGAGGAAGTTAAGGGGAAAGAAGTTTTTATTTGATGCCGTTGCAGGAAATGAAAACATATTTGAGCACAAAATTCTTATATATTTACATACCACACAATTCATTTTTGCGAAGCTTGGGAAATGGTATTTTTTTATGCGATATTGAAGATTTGAATTACACACATTCCAAATCAGATAAGTTATTTGGGCTTACAACTTGTTACTGGGTCGAGATGTGAATATTTCATACAAGGGTTTTTATGTGTTGCTCATCGAGGTATTGAAAACATATTTTTCAAACTGAAACCTTATACCATACAAAAATCTGAAGAGTTCGTCCATATTTTCATAAAAGGGTGTAAGCTTTGCAAAATGGCCGTACAATGCAGATTTTATCTCCATTCTTGAGTTCATCAATTTGAATGGGTTAATTTGTGCAGGATCTGATGACAGTACTAGAGTTGATTTATTTTTATTGCTATGAAAGATTTGGTTTAATTTTAAGCATGAAACTTTGTTGATTTCATTTAAAGGTCTTCTCGAATTGGTATCATTTTTATATGTAAAGTTGGTTTCCTTGTCAGTTTTTTGCTGCTGCTAATGTTTAGAAAATTTACATATTTAGCAAACAATTCTTATGTATTCCACTTTTAAAAATTGGTAATAATGTTATTTTTGATGTGATCTTAAAGATTCGAGTACTATGCTCGTAAATATGAAAGTTTAGATGTGAAATATGTAAATACATAAGAATTGTGTGCTATGTTTAGATGTCTAAATATATCTAACACCTAAGCTTCGATTTTCACATGCATACCACCAATCTATGCATGAAAGTATATTTTTTTAAGTGGTATGAGAGATTTGGGTGGTATGCATGTAAAAAAAAATTTAAATATTGGTGCTAGATGTGTAAATACATTGGAATTGGTTTTCAAATTCATACCACCATTCTAACTTGTAAAAAAAATTAATTTTTTGTGCTAGGAACATATTAGTTGTACTGATTGTGAGTTGATTTTAGGTCATGCTTTGGTTTATGATTCCATTAAAGAATTCATTAGTTTTGTTTTGGGGTCAACAATTCCCTTTGTGGTGAAATGGTTACAGAAGTTCTTGTTCTCCTGTTTGCTGGTTTTTCCTGTCTGTTATGTTGCAGAAATTTAAGTCTTCTTATGGCGAGAACCACACAGCTAAGCTTCCCTAAGAGCATCAATTTTTATGTTTGTTGTGAGAGTGATTTTTTTTTTTTCAAAGTGAGTTGGATGAAATATTGACAGGATGATCTTTTTCCCAATGCTGAGTGTTGCATCTGGTTGTTGAAAAGCTTCAATATTTTTGTAAGTGTTGGTTGCTGTAGATATTATTATGATGGGATGATTATAAGTGTTCCTTCATGTAGATATTATCACTTTCTACTTTACAAATTATTACCGCTGAACCTTGCATGGCATAAAAGTTGCATATTCAAGTCATTTATTGGCTGTTGAACCTGTAGATATTATTACTTTATGTCCTGTCTTATATGTAATTTGTTGAAGGCTATATGAATTGTTATATGGATTTTCGAAATGGCATTGCATACAGAAAATGATGGATTGCAGATGAGTTGGTTGATGCTTTCGGTCTTTCTGAAATTCTGTATTGTTTTTAACTGAATTTTTGCCTTAAAGGCATTAAATTTATGGCTATCATAGTTCTGTTAAGCGCATCATTACAGAACAAGGGCAGAATTGTCATTTATCCAGAAACAGCTGCCCCACAGTTGTTTTCACACAGTTACCTCAAACAGACAGCCAGCTTCGCCGCAGCAGCTTTCCCACAGCAGCTTCCTGGGGCAGCGCAGCTGCAACTGAGAAGCTGCAGCTGCGCCAAACAGACCCTGAGCCTCATTTGCAAGATACTCCTACTTTGAAACTTCCAATGTCATGCTCCACTACCAAATCTTTATATTTCGCTTTACATAATTTTCAAAAGCTCCCTTAGGGAGAGGGGGTGTGGAGTTGGGTTTAAACTCCCTCTATGTCTTTCCTGGCTTGGCGGATTTTCCATTTTTTTATTCCTTGTGATGATATCTTAAAAATGAAGGGGTTGAGACTTGCCTCACGTTGTTGTTTGTGTAACTCGGCGTAGGAGACTGTTGACCATATTTTCTTTTCTTGCCCCTTTTCAATTTACATTTGGAGGAATGTTGGCATGTGGTTTGGTGTTATTGTGAATCCAGAGCGGAATCTCTTACTTACCATTATGATTTGCAATCTGGATCGAAAATAGAAAAATTTGTTGCAAGTCTACCCGTATATTATATGTTGGTTTATTTGGATGGCTCGTAATGATTTTATACATGAGGGTAAAGCCATTCAGAATATAATGGTCTTTACTAATATTATTGCCTACATTAATAAACTTTGGAGAATGGGTAATGCTAAACAAAGCTTCTTTTCGGGCATTAATTAATTTTTTGGCTATGGGGCCTGCGGTTATGGCTGAGAGGAGATCTCCTCTTCTCTGTTTTGGAGAGATGGAGGTCACCTCCTAGGGGTTGGATAAAGTTTAAACACTGATGGGAGTTGGAAATTTAGCAGTGCGGGTTGCGGGGGTATTGCTAGAAATTGTGCATGGAACTGTATTATCTTCTTTTCTTCCCCATTTTACGTTGATACTCCTTTGAAGGCGGAGGCTCGGGCTATTTTGATGGCTGTCATGATAGTGCACTCTCTTAGATGACAATTTATTATATTTGAATTTGATAATCGCATCTTGGTTGACTTTATTGCCAAGGGTGTCGAGGCACCTTGGGACATCCTCTATTATATTAAAAGGATTAAATGCTTAATTACTAATATAAATGTCCTATGGAGCTTCAATTATCGGGAGGGAAACCAACCCGTAAACTGACTTGCTAGCTTGGGTAGCGCCTCTAATAACTATTGGGTGGGATCTGATCCCCCCCTCCTTTAAACATTTTGTTGGGTGGTGACACGATTGATGCCCCATATGTACGTCGGGATGTTTCCTCTTAGCTTTATTATCTATTTCGTGGTATGGTTTGGCATTGGATATCAATGGGGTTGTCCTTACATCTCTGTTACTACTACAGTGGCTCTCGGTTGGGGCAGTTTTGGCCACTCACCAGGTACTTATGGTGGTACCTACTTTTGGGTTTTGTGGTACTTTTTTTGGGTGTCAGCCTTTGCACCTGAGTTTACGAGTTTTATTGGCTTCATTAACTTAATCTCTACTTTCACGGGTCCTCCCTCTTTCTCTGGCCTTTAGTACTGCAGGTTTTCTCGTGGAAAGCTGATGTTTGTGATTTTTATGCCGCTTGGAGCTCTTCGCTTTGTTTTTGTGTTTTTTTTAAATTTTTTGGTGTACATCTTTTTGTGGGGTAAACGATTGTTTTGGTATACTGGACTTGTTGTCCTTTTTTGGCTACACTTTTTTTACTTTTATTCTTTTAGTGTGGAGTTGTAACGTGGATAAAGAAACTCCTACGTTTTTTTTGTTTTTAGACAGGGATCCTTATTCCCTCCTTATTTTTGTACTCTTATTTTATATTCACACGTAGGGAGCTACGAGATGCTCTTTCCCAAAAAAAAATAATAATAATAATATTAATGATATATATATATATATATATATATATATATTTATTTATACACAAAACTGTTAAATCAAATGTAATAAAAGTACGTCAAAATCCTATACGAGCTCCCAAAGCTATGAATGCAAAAGTTGTATAAGTCACTCTTTGTTGCTTATCTCGGTGCTATTTACCTCTTTCTAAAAGTTAACAACGTAGAATGAATTTCAACAATCTTAAGAAAATAATCAATGTTAAAATAAGATTTTATAGAGGGAAAAAAACAACTTGCACGCTCATATGTAACTCTTGTTATATTCACAACACATTTCACAATATGTTATAATCATATAAAACACACAAAACATAAAAAAGAAAAATGTATATAATATAGAGAATCACGATTACTCTAGAAAATATATATTTTATCCATTCATGTATAATCATAAGCATATTCATAAGAGTCATCAATCTAATTATAGGAATGTCACTTGTAATTGTATAGAGATCAACTATTTTCCATGTCATGTCATGGGTTGTCACTCAGCCCGAATGTTACATTAAAGGTCCCCTTCCAACATAATAATTATCAATATTCTCTCTTATACCAATGATTATATACATTCTATATTCGTCTGATCTCAATAATTTCTGTAGTTTCTTTTCTATTTGAATAGAATTTCATCGTTCTCTTTCATCTGTACATGCAATTATTCATATAGTAGTTTACATATAACATCACTTGTGATATTTATTAAATCATAATTCTTGTAACAAACATTCAGCATAGGCATAGTAAATGAATACTTGCAAGCAATGAATTCATAAATGTGTTCATCATATTCATAACATTGTAAAATTGTGGGTATCATAAGTGACTAATCAATTTTACATTCATACATTCAATGCATGTATTCATTCACAATATGTAAAAAATTTTAGATGCAATAGTGTCAAACACATAATCACATGGAAATCTACCTAGAATTATTTTTCTTGAGTTAACACATGATTATTTCATCTGATGTGACATAACAATCTTATGAAGAGTTTTCAAGCTCGCTACATAGTATGAACAATCTGAAATTCATAAACGTCTTAGGATATTCATAATTTTTTTCTCCAACGTCTTAATTTAACTCACATAAAGCTCGAATGGGTTGCCTTGCATAAATTATATCTATAAATTACTTCAATTACCAAAACACCCCTCCCCCCTTTCTAACCTTCCCTTTACTTCGCTGCTTTTCTTTTAATTGCCTATACTACAGTCCATAAACCAACTTCGTAGTCTCCTTTACAAGTTCATCTCTCGCTATAGCAATCGAAAACAATAAAGCAAACCGGTTCGTTGCAAACGTCAAAATAGAAACATAAGAAAGGAAAAGAATGTCCGGAATATCATAAAAAATGAATTTTCTTACCAAAATTTCCCTGGAACCTCTAGCCGTTGAGCTAAGGCTCTATGTTGTGTGTGCATATTGCTTCTGCTATGGTAGCAAGGTTGTCGGAAACCTCCAGACACGAAATTTAGATATCGATAGAGAAGGGAATGGAATTTGAAGCTTCCCATGCATTTATTCACCCTCATGATTAATCCCAAGCCTTTGATTGCATCCAATGACCGAGAATCGCGGAAAAGAGTCGGTGGAAATAGTAATAAGGATTTAATTGGATGCTTAATTAGTTTAATAAAGTCAACATTTTATTACTTTTATAACTTCTATTATATTCATAATTAATATATAGTGTTATATATCATATTGTTCAATTTGATACGTATAATTTTAAAAAAATTGATTCAATTAAATTTTTAGGGTTGCAAAATTTTCGGTATACTTTAAATTTGTGAAAATTTTACTTGTTTATCAAAATTGGGTGCTTCAATTTGCATGACCACAAACTTATGAGAGAGAGCTAAAATTAATCGCCGGTGGTAAAAGAGAGGACACCACGATGCGGTTAGCTTTTGGAGCCAGGTCAGTTGAGATATCAATGTCAACAAAGCTAAATAAAGCATTGCAAAAACCCTGCACCTCATGTTGGATGAGAATGGGTGAACAACGTTGCATGCCGAAAAGAAAAGACTCATGTACTCTAACAGTGTCCGCACAAAAACAGTATAAAGAGATAAAACACCAAGCCTTGTGATCGCCATCGTTGCAGGCTAAATCGAGAACATTGTGCAAACAAAAGCTGCACCTTGCTTACGCAGACAAAGCTGTGTGAAGCTCTAGCAGCAGGTATTGCCGGGAGTGCTGCACATGCATGGAGAACTCTAATGGTGGACAAACTTCCACTAGCATCTCTTTGTAAAACATAAAATAAAATAAAATAAAAAATTGTTTATAGCTAAGGATGGGGCTTAGTTTGTGCTCATTGCTAATTCTTGTAGAGTTGTCATCAAGCCTTATTGCTAATTTACTGCAGCTTTGGATTGTAGTTGTAGATGCTAATACTCTTTTTTTTTTTCAATGTAGTATCCATTGTACACTTTAACTTTTCTCATTCCCTGTAAATTATGTGTATGATTTGCAGTTTTATCACCTATTTTAATAAGCTAGGTATTTTTATGCTCGTCTTTGGAGTTGAATGAAGTCTTAGAAGTATATATAGTGTATTCATATGTGTTGGTTTTTGCAGACATTGCCTCTTTTTATAGTGCTCACAAGTAATGCCATCTTTTTTATCTGAAAAGTTNGCTGGAACCTCTAGCCGTTGAGCTAAGGCTCTATGTTGTGTGTGCATATTGTTTCTGCTATGGTAGCAATGTTGTCGAAAACCTCCAGGCACGAAATTTAGATATTTATAGAGAAGGGAATGGAATTTGAAGCTTCCCATGCTTTTATTCACCCTCATGATTAATCCCAAGCCTTTGATTGCATCCAATGACCGAGAATCGCAGAAAAGAGTCGGTGGAAATAGTAATATGAGATTAAGGATTTAATTGAATGCTTAATTAATAAAGTCAACATTTTATTACTTTTATAACTCTTATTATATTCATAAATATATAGTGTTATATATCATATTGATCAATTTGATACGTATAATTTTAAAAAATTGATTCAATTAAATTTTTAGGGTTGCAAAATTTCGGTATATTTTAAAATTGTTAAAATTTTACTTGTTTATCAAAATTGGGTGCTTCAATTTGCATGACCACAAACTTATGAGAGATAGCTAAAATTAATCACCGGTGGTAGAAGAGAGGACACCACGATGCGGTTAGCTCTTGGAGCCAGGTCGTTGAGATATCAATGTCAACGAAGCTAAATAAAGCATTGCAAAGACCCTGCACCTCATGTTGGACGAGAATGGGTGAACAACGTTGCATGCCGAAAAGAAAAGACTCATGTACTCTAACAGTGTCCGCACAAAAGCATTATAAAGAGATAAAACACCAAGCCTTGTGAGCGCCATCGTTGCAGGCTAATTCGAGAACATCGTGCAAACAAAAGCTGCACCTTGCTTACACAGACAAAGCTGTGTGAAGCTCTAGCGGCAGGTATCGCCGGGAGTGCTGCACATGCATGGAGAACTCTAATGGTGGACGAACTTCCACTAGCATCTCTTTGTAAAACATAAAATAAAATAAAATAAAATAAAAAATTGTTTATAGCTAAGGATGAGGGCTTAGTTTGTGCTCATCGCTAATCCTTGTAGGGTTGTCATCAAGCCTTATTGCTAATTTACTGCAGCTTTGGATTGTAGTTGTAGATGCTAATACTCATTTTTTTTTCCCCGATGTAGTATCCATTGTACACTTTAACTTTTCTCATTCCCTGTAAATGATGTGTATGATTTGCAGTTTTATCATCTATTTTAATAAGCTTGGTATTTTTATGCTCGTCTTTGGAGTTGAATGAAGTTTTAGAAGTATATATAGTGTATTCATATATGTTGGTTTTTGCAGACATTGCCTCTTTTTATAGTGCTCACAAGTAATGCCATCTTTTTTATCTGAAAAGTTCTTTTAGTTATTTCTGCTGCAATTGTTCAACATTTAGGAAATGCCCGGTAAATTTTAAATTAAACGGGAGATGTTAATGAATATTGACATTATTTCTTTTCTAACTTTTTTCCTAGATCTGGACGATCATCCATCCGGGAATCTTGGGCTGATAGTGTTGTCTGGCACCAAGGTTGTTTTGTCAGAGCAAATAGCATTGTAATTGCTTTCCATGCATATTTATAGAAAACTGAAACCTTATGCTTTTTTCTTATGCAGGAAGTCTTCTTGTCCCTGATTCATTGAAGGATGTCATGAATGATGTCAGTTCTGTGGTAAGTGGATGATTATCTACTTACATCAATTCATAGGTTGGTCTATTAAATATGTTTGCATGTATGATAACAGATGTCAATTTAATTTAAATAAAATGAGAACATTGCTATGAGGGAACTATTGTTTTGTGATATCAAATAATGAATTACTTTATACTTTCTAGGAATGCAAATTGTAAGGTTAGATTACAGTTTCTTCTAAGGTTGTCTTTGATATTGTTGAGATAAGGCGTTACTGGTGCTAGCTGTAGCTGGTGCTAGAGAATTTTGACCCATGCTTGATTTGCTCATCACGTTCCATTTCAAAATCGGTATAAACTTTTCATATCACTAGAAAAACACTGCTGTGAGAATTACCAAACACCTTGATTCATGATTGCTTCCAGCTCTGGTGCTTTGCTGACTAGCACAAATGTGCCTACATGGGCTTCATAAGCTGCTTAGTTGGCTGTGTGAGCTTTGTGCATTACAATTTATACATAGAATAGACCTTGATGTTAATGTGGTCAAAATGTCTTGTTCTATTTTAAACTACTTATGCAAAAGTAGGCTTGGTTTAAAGTTCCACAATTGCTTAGGAAGAAGTAGCACAGAAAGGATTTCACCTTCTTGTTTTATTTTTTTATATTAATTATACCCCCTTCCTTTTTTCTATAAGCACAAAAAGGAAATTTTAAGCTCATTTTATGTTTGATTTTACAAACCTTCTTTGTTATATTTTAGTGTATTCTATGCTCTAATTTATGAATATATTTTCTTATTTTTAAGGGCATTGTTGGTGTGAAATGGGAGGTTATTTATTTGATGTCTTTCATAAGGAATTATGTTTTTTGTACTAGAGAATTTTCTGGAATCGTCCAATGTTCATTGTGTAAATTACTTTCACCTGTATATTCTAGACATAATGCACAATTTTATGATTTTTTTTCTATAATTTTGGAAGCTTTGAATTATAAGAAATAAGCAAGTTTACATAAAATATGTATTTAAAAGCAGGCAATTCATGCAATTTCAAATACACCCTTGTTTTATTTTTTAATAATTTAAGACCACACTCGAGTACATTTGAGAGAGTGAGGGAGAGAGAGAGAGAGAGAGAGAGAGTGGGTGCTGCAGGATTTCACAATCACGCTTACACAAGAGAAGCGAGATCGCGGGATGGGTTGGGCGCAATACTACCTCATTAAACTTACTATTGAGGGATTCTCTCGCCTGCTGTGTAGCTGCTAACCAATGTGAGCCCCTATTTAATATTTTTTTAATTACTATTAGGATTTATTTTAATTGGATACAATATATTGTTTCTTTTTAGATTCTAAACAATTTTTGTCTTGATTTTGTGATAATTTGTGTTTACTTTTAGATTTTTTCTCCATTTAGGAGTAATGTAGCCTTTCGCTTTCAATTGATTTTTTATGTATATTGAAGAAAGCTGGTGGTGGATACTCATCATCCGTACCTCGCTGCTTCACTACTAGTGTTGCTATTCTTTGTTCGAAAAGTCGTCAGTCTGCTTTCCTATCATACAACCTGCTATCCTACAACAATTTTCACCATTCATCTATCAACATCATTGTTTCCACTCCGGTTACACATCCTACATCATTCTAACCCTTCTCTGGGCAATCGCATGCTGTCAACAACCCTAGATTACTATGATTTGGTATTAGAACCAGATAAACCATAAATTTTCTGGGATTTGTCTTCCTTGCTTCAAACTAAAACTACACATAATCTAACCTAATACCCTCACAAAAAATATATTCTCATATCATGCACCTAGCCTTAACTCTAACTCTAATCCTAAACCACTAAATCCTTGTTAGCCAAAATTTTAATTGGAAGAAAGAGATGCCATGCAACCAAGTAAAAATCGTAACGAGATGCTCATAAAAAGTTTGTCATTTATGAGAAAAGACAAGTTGGATAGGTCACCCATAGTCACAACGGTGAGGAGGAAGTGAATCCCTGATATCTGGAGGTTTTTTGTAATGAAGAACCAATACCCCAACAATTTAACATAGATTATCGGATCGGAGGAGAAACTATGATTTTTGAGTGAAGATTGATTTGTTTGATTTTAATGAATGTTTGGATTCATATGAATTTATTGAGTGACTCCAAACATTAGAACGAAGTTTTTGGTACAAAAATATTTCTCAAGGGAAGAGAGTTAAATTGATAATCATCAAGCTTAGGAATAATACTTTCTTATGGTGGGAGAACCTCAATAGTATTCAACAATGGGAAGAGAAGAGTAAGATCACCACATGGTCTAAGATGAAAAGAGACTTGTAGTGCAAATACCTCCCCTAATATTACCAACAAGGCATATTCACAAAACTCCATAACCTGTGCCAGAGAAATTATTCCGTGGAGGAATACACAACTGAATTTGATTAACTCATACGGAAATATGTGTTGGTGGAATTAGAGAAACACATAATGATGAGATATCTTGGAGAACTGAAGCAATTTATTGTGGTACAACTGCAATCTTATTAGTTTATGTTTGATGTATAAACTTTAAGTTTAATGGTGGAGTAGTAATTCATTAGGTGATCACCACATCTTACATATATAGCTCAATCCTAGGATTAAATAGTATGAGTATACTCATTGGCGCTCATAAGATGACCGTGCTTGGGGAGAAACTAGCCCAAAGTGGAGAAAGATGGAGATCACTAGCACTCCCAAACCCTTCTTAGATAAAAAATGTTTTAAGTGTCGTGATTTTGGATACATTTTGTTTGATTACGCAAGTAGGAGGGTGATATTTTTACTGAATGATGAGCAGTTGAAGAAATGAATCGTGACACAGGAGAAAGTAAGGATATTAGAGTGGAGTGTCAGCTCCCGACTGAGGAGGAAGTGATGCTAGTTGTTTGACAAAGAGAGCAACAATGGCTATGCTATAACTTTAATCAATCCCATTGCACCATAAAGGAAAATGTGTGTAACTTATCATTTATGCAGGTAGTTGTAAAAATATGGTATTTACCTTAATGATCAGCTATTTAATTCCGGATGCACAGAAGCACACTCAAATTTATTCCTTATATTGGTTGAAGATAGGAGATATGATCACAGTTTATAGGATATACCAAATGGTAGTTTGATAATATAATATCACGACTATCTTTTTGTGGGTCTTTGAAGAAGCACTAGTTAGACAAGCATTGGTTGTTCTAGAAGACAATAAATTTGAGTAGCTGATACTAGGCACAGGACCCTAAGTAGGTTTCAGGATCTTCGAACCTACAGTCTACATTTTAGGTTAGCACTATTGAGAAAGGTTCAATTTGCTATCACTTTAGATAAAAATGCAAAGTTTTTTAGCTATTTTTTGGAAGGCTTTATGGTTTAAGTTGGGTATTGAGTTACAGCTTAAAATGTGGCTTCATTCAGGGTCTCAAATCAACAGCTTAAAATGTGGCTTGAATAATTTTTTAAATAGTGGATTAAGAATATCAAATGAGCCCATCATAAAAATCTGTAGCCAATTTGGTAGAAGTAACGTCTTGTATTATCATTTCTCATTATATATTCCTTTTGACATGGAACTCTAGGATTAAGAAGAAATAGGATTTGATCATATTGTTTCTTCTATTTTCCAACCGCAGTTGCACCTAGTTTCATGTTTCTACAATTAACTTGAGAAAACTTTTTAATATTGTAGTTTAAATCGGCTTTCGAGTTGATTGGAACTTTCTGAATAAATTCCTAAGAAAATTAGATTGTTTCTCGCTTTATCTCATAGTATTTGATGAAGCAGATATCTTGTGTTGGAGGTTTTGGATCATATTCTCAAATGTACAAGATTAATGGGACTGCAAACATTAATGCTATCAGAACTGCCGCAGAGCAAGGTATTTGATTATTTATGTTCTACCATTTCATAAATATAATCATTAGGTCATGGTTTTTTTTATTTTGTTACTTTTTGTTTGGTTGTCAATTTGTCATGTGTGAAAGGGCAGTTGAAACGCTATATTTTGTACTTGTGTTCTGGAATGTTTGAATGATGATCTTATGCCTATGTATGGCTAAGTATTTTTTTCTTGCTTGTAGATGTCAAAAGATTCGTGTATATATCAGCTGCTGATTTCGGTTTGGTAAATTATTTATTGCAGGGCTATTATGACGGGAAGGTACTAATCTTTGCTTATTGTTACTTTATACCTTTATGCTCATGTATTGCAATGTAGAGAAGTGCATGAAACTAAAGATGTTTACGAGTAGTTATTCGACTACAACAAATATAGTTTGTAAGGTGTAATTTCATATATTTTACATTTGTTATTGTAATTTCACCTATTGAAAGAGCATGCAATTGCACATTTTATGGTGTTACATAAGCTTGAAGTATAGACTGACAATTATTAACCTCAATATAATTATCATAATTCTATGTTCGCACTAAAAATATCTACCAAGGGTTATCCGACGGAGGCAACAAACAGTAAATGTGACGACAAAAACATCAAATCTAAAATTATTCAATCGCATTGAGTCTCTCAAATCTATGACAGTTCACAAGATGATCTATGCAAAGTGGCAAAAATATTCTGTGAATCTCGCTTGAACACAAAACACAAAATCTACCTACACATGAGGACAACAACATGCATTTTGGAGTGGACAAATGCATGACTTTGCGAGGCAAAATTATATATAACGCCAAAATAAAATTTTCATTAATGAAAAAGAGGATACAAAGGTTTTAGTGAGCGGGTGCTAAGAGCCCACTCACAAGACATACATTACTCAAAATAGGCAAAATGTACATGTATGCCCCAAAAAAGTAGCATAGACAAATTTCTCAAAAGCAAAGCAAAACTATCAATCATGATGGGAGGATTTGCTTCTCCCCTCCCCCTGGTTCTAGGAATGGAGTCCAACAACAAAATGTGAAGGGAGCTTCCACCTAAGACGATCAAAAGTTATCCTGTAGATTCTGGAGGTGAGACATTCTTTTTTTCTTCTTCTTGGATTTATAAACCTGTCATTCATCTTCCACTTGTTGATTCAACTGATTGATTTCAGTGGAGAGCTCACGTTAATCTTGGCATTCATTCAATGCATGAGTACCTTCCCCAACAACAATAAGTGGTGCCAACTCATTATGGTGAACTATCAATACACCAAACGAGAGGGATCAGGGGTCTCAATAGACTTCCATAAAGGTGGGTTCTCATCAGGTTCACTGGGAGCAATATCAGGCTATGTAGCAATGCTTCCATTGTGAGAAATGGGAACAACAAACAACTCATTTGTCTGATTAACATTTGTACCAACAGGTTCCAATAAAGTTGCGGGATCTAAAGTTGTCTCTTTGGTATTACTAGTAGAATTCACATGTTGAGGAATCATGGGTTCCTTTGCGTTTTGTTCTAAAACTGCACTGTCAGAAATAACATGTCAAGAATAGATGGTTTCTTTGCATATTGTTCATCCATAGGATCATCTATATCCAGTTGTATTGGAATATTAGATTTCAACTTTGCGTGTAATCTGAAGCATTTATCATGTGTGTGGTCAAACATTTTACCATGATTGCAGTAGTAAGGTCTTTGTTCCATAATGATTTGTTGTCTGTAACCTTTGTGAGCAGTGCTAAGCCAGATTTCTTCTACATCTGGAAGTATAATATCCCTCTATTAAAACCCTTGCAATAGAAGTCATTAACAGATTAAAGGTAGAGATGTCTAACTTCATTGGTTTTCCAAGAATAGCCCCAATAGCATAAAATACTTGATGGTTGAAGAAGTGAAGCTTGAGTCCAGGTAATTTAAATCATATAGGCACAATGGGAGGTTCTTGATTTGGATCAAAGTCAGGGGACCATTTAAGCAATTTCATATGTTTTCCCTCTCAATTAAGATGTATTTTACGGAGAATATCCTTGCATAGTCTTTTTTTTTACTCAGTTGTATCATAGCATATCTTTCATCAAAGAGACCCACCTTCCAGCCCCCAACTAACTTGAAATTTTCAAACACTTTCCTGATAATCTCCATCTTAGCGTGACCCAATTGAAACTTTCCAAACAGTGTAAATTTATGATTTTTAGCACGGGTTGACATTTTAGTGTCAAAAAAAATTAATGCTGGTTTGCCCCCCTTTTTTCTTGCTTTTTTATGAAGGTACAATTTTCATGTCCAACAAATGAATCGTGATACATCTGCTGCGGAAAAACTGAAGTATCCCCGAGGTCAAAAGGAGCACGGTCTTTGTCAACCACTACAGCATAGGATGGTTTGCCCACATTCGGAGTAGGTTCAGTCACAAAAGAAGATGAGAGAGCTGTCATAAAATCAGAATAACAAGAAACCGCAAAAACACCAAGAAGATATGGCAAGGATAACACCCCGACATTGGAGTACAACCAACAAACACCTCACCACAAAAATCGCAGCAGCGGCGAACAAAGCATCCAACAAACCCCAAAAGAAATGCAGTATTGGAAGAACTAACCCAAGTCTACCGTAAAATTTTCGAGAGTCGGGTGATAAACTACCAAGACGAAGAGATGGCCCTATTGGCTCTCCACTTGCGGGAATGTCTGCTGCTTGAATCCATTCTCCTTCTCTCGAGAAAATGGTTCCACAATCGATGAAACCTTATAGCTCAGATTGTAGTNGAGTAACCATTGTGAGCAGTGCTAAGCCAGATTTCTTCTACATCTGGAAGTATAATATCCTTCTATTAAAACCCTTGCAATAGAAGTCATTAACAGATTAAAGGTAGAGATGTCTAACTTCTTTGGTTTTCCAAGAATAGGCCCAATAGCATAAAATACTTGATGGTTGAAGAAGTGAAGCTTGAGTCCAGGTAATTTAAATCATATAGGCACAATGGGAGGTTCTTGATTTGGATCAAAGTCAGGGGACCATTTAAGCAATTTCATATGTTTTCCCTCTCAATTAAGATGTATTTTACGGAGAATATCCTTGCATAGTCTTCTTTTTTACTCAGTTGTATCATAACATATCTTCCATCAAAGAGACCCACCTTCCAGCCCCCAACTAACTTGAAATTTTCAAACACTTTCCTGATAATCTCCATCTTAGGGTGACCCAATTGAAGCTTTCCAAACAGTGTAAATTTATGATTTTCAGCACGGGTTGACATTTTAGTGTCAAAAAAAATTAATGCTGGTTTGCCCCCCTTTTTTCTTGTTTTTTTTATGAAGTTACAATTTTCATGTCCAACAAATGAATCGTGATTCTGCTGCGGAAAAACTGAAGTATCCCCGAGGTCAAAAGGAGCACGGTCTTTGTCAACCAGTACAGCATAAGATGGTTTGCCCACATTCGGAGTAGGTTCAGTCACAAAAGAAGCTGAGAGAGCTGTCATAAAATCAGAATAACAAGAAACCGCAAAAACACCAAGAAGATATGGCAAGGATAACACNTCTATCCCCACAGTACAACTCACACAAAAAAGAATCTTCAAAATACAGGTATACCCAAAAAAAAACCAAAATGCCAAAAAATAAGTAAATTTATGATCTTGTGTAACTTGAGAAGTAACTTGAAAAGTAAAGTAGAAATCATGTACAAAAGTGTCTTTATATTAGCAGAGTTCTCCAAAATCATCTCCACGGGCAGAGAAAAACCAGTAAAAACCGTGAGATCAAAACAGTAAACAGGAGTCAGGAATAGGGAAACAGAAAACTGAACTTGATGTGCAGCAAAATATAAAACCCGCAAGAGGAGAAATGTAGACCCCAGCCATCAAACCGAAAGCAGCTCCTCCTTAGANAAACCAAAAGGTCAAAAAATAAGTAAGTCTGTGATCTTGTGTTGCTTAAGAAGTAACTTGAAAAGTAAAGTAGAAATCAGGTACAAAAGTGTCTTCATATTAGCAGAGTTCTCCAAAATCATCTCCACGGGCAGAGAAAAACCAGTAAAAACCGTGAGATCAAAACAGTAAACAGGAGTCAGGAACAGGGAAACAGAAAACTAAACTTGATCTGCAGCAAAATATAAAACCCGCAAGAGGAGAAATGTAGACCCAGTCCATCAAACCGAAAGTAGCTCCTCCTTAGAGCCAATAAGCGGAAATGATTAAAAACGGACATATGGCAGATTTAAGCTATCCCAAATGAGGAGTCTTCTAAGAGGAGCAGGGGGGTGGATACCAACGTGATAGACCTCCCTTGCATGCTTGGCAAGCCAATCAGCAGGGGAGTTACCCTCTCTATGAATGAATTTTCAGTTTACCTCAAGTTGTTTTTCAGCCATAAAAATTAAAATACTTTTAAAAGTGCAAAAGATATCCCAGAGGGGAGGAGAGGTACCCAAAAGAATATTATAGAGCATTTTAGAATTCATTTCCACCTCTAATCTATGAAATTGAAAACATTAGCCACCATTAATGCCAAAAAAAACCCCAGCATNTAAATGAGGAGTCTTCTAAGAGGAGCAGGGGGGTGGATACCTACGTGACAGACCTCCCCTGCATGCTTGGCAAGCCAATCAGCAGGGGAGTTGCCCTCTCTATGAATGAATATTCAGTTTACCTCAAGATGCTTTTCAGCCATAAAAATTAAATTACTTTTAAAAGTGCAAGATATATCTCAGAGGGGAGGAGAGGTACCCAAAAGAATATTATAGAGCATTTTATAATTCATTTCCACCTCTAATCTATGAAATTGAAAACATTAGCCACCATTAATGCCAAAAAAAAACCCCAGCATTCTGTTTCCAATGGATTATCAGCAACAACAGGAGAGGTGAAAAAACAAAGACACCTACCCTCAAAATCTCTAAATATTCCCCCCAACCGCAGCATAATCAGGATGCCAACAGCCATCCACATTTAATTTAACATAACTCGGTGAGGGGGGAGCCCACCTAATGAGCCGAGGGGCTTTAAAGCCTGAACCTGAGTAGAACCAGCCCTTAAGGCTTTATTGTAATAGGCAATCACATAAGCAACAGTCATAGAAGCAGTGGGGGGAGAAGTATGGTATTTAAAACTGTTTCTGGAGTTCCAAAGAAATCAAAGGACTAGTAAAGGGGAAACCCCTCCTTACAGATAACAAAATCTTTTCATTGCCATAAATATTTGTTTAAAGAGTCTCTATGCATCCAAGAAAAACTGAAATGTGCACCAAGCATATCCTTAACTCTTAAAGAGAAAGCACATTCAAAGAAAATGTGTCTCATGTCTTCCTCCTTCATTTTGCACATATGACATCTCGAGGCCATTTTTAAGCCGTTTAACTTAAGAATATCATCAATAGGTATTAAAGAAGTGAGGTTTTGCCAAAGGAAAATGGTTATAGAGGGAGATAAAAGTTTATGCCAAATTCATTTTCCCCGTAACCAATCACGGTGTGAATGTAAATTGTCATAAATAAGTTTGCAAACCGATTGAGAATTGTTTCTTTTTCACATGGGGAGATCCTTTCGTGTAGGTTTAATAAGAATAGTAAGAATATGTTTTGCATTTTGTTCCCCCACAATAGAACACAATTTGAAGAAGTCCTATCCATCATGAATAAAGAAATCAGAGACCAATAAGGAATTAGGATGAAGAGAGTGTGAATAATCAGAGTTATGTGACAACCCCCAATTATCATTCCACAAAGAAATATTATCATCGCATATGTCCCAAAATATGAAATCATTAGCAGTGGTTCTAGCATTAACCACAGCTTTCCAAATACAAGAATCACCAACCTTTCACGAAACCAAGGATGAGTTTGAGCACAATATTTTTATGCAAAAAGGAAGCCCAAAGAGATGAGCCCAATCTGAATTTAAACCAAAGTTTGAAAAGGTTTACTTCCACATTATGTTTTAATGTCTTAAAACCAAACCCTCCAGCCTTTTTAGGCTTACAAACTTTGTGCCAAGTGCCCCAAATTTTCTTTGCACCATTCCCCACCCATAGGAATTTATTAAAAAGCCTCTCCATCTCATTAATAGACCTTTTTTTGGGATTGAATACTTGCAAAGCATATAGTAAAATACTCTGAAGAACACTAGAAAGCAAAGAGATTCTGCCCCTAGTAGAAAAAAAACATTTCTCCAATCATTAATTTTACGTTTGATTTTATCTATAACATCATCTATATGAATTTGTTTCCTCCTTCCCCTTATCAAATTGACCCCAAGATATTTAAGAGGGAGAGAGGCATGATGAAAATCAGTATATGTAACTCCCCATTGAATAGGATATTGTTTAACCTGCTTGCCAAAAAACATCTGACACTTCTCACAATTAAAGCGAAGTCCAGAGCAATTCTGAAAATCCTGTAAAAGCTCCATCACTTGTTTTATAGTGAGTTTAGATGCATTAGCAAAAATTATGATGTCATCTGCATAAGCAAGGTGTGAGACCATCATTTTCGCTTTATGAGAGAACGGTGCGTGAGGATGAGAAAACTGAAAATGATTAAGCATCCTGGATAAATAGTCAAAAACTAAAATGAAAATAATAGGGGAAAGGGGGTCTCCCTGTTTAATGCCATGACATGCAGTGAAAAAGCCATAAGAGTTTCGATTAACTAACACAGAGTAAAAGTTGTTAGTCAACCATCTTTTAACCAAAGTGCAAAAACAGGTATTGAAACCCCTAGCTTTCAGAATGCTGATAATGAAATCCTAATTTATGGTATCAAAGGCTTTCTTGATATCTAATTTGATAACCAGATTACCACCATTGCATTTTTTATCAATATCCTGCAAAATTTCCTGTGCCAACAGAATATTATCAGAAATATCACGATCTTTAATGAAGGCCGACTGATGAGGGGAGATAAGGGAAGGTAGGTGAGGTTGGAGACGAGCCACTATCTGTTTACTAATAATTTTAGATATAACAGAAGTTAGAGAGATGGGCCGAAAGTCCTTCCAATGAGATTTTTCATTTGATTTAGGGTTGAGAACAATCAGAGCGGCAGAGAAATACTTTCCAGGATCATCACCCTGAAAAAAACTTTGGATAGCAAGTACCACCTTGTTCCTAATAATGTTCCAGCAGGAAATATAAAAACGGAAGTGAAACCATCTGGGCCAGAAGCTTTCTGAGAGCTAATATCTTTAATAGCAGTAAAAATCTCCAACTCAGTAGGGGAGTCGGACAGAGAGAGGGAGGAGCCATGTATCTCTGATCCTCAAATAAGTCTGAAATAATATCAGTGACAGGTAGAGTATCAGCATAGAGAGAAGAGAAATAATCAGCTGCATTGGAACCAATTTGGTCAATATCGGTGAGAACTGAGCCCTCCTCAGTGACAATCTTAATAATGGTATTTATGTTACGACAATGTTTGATAGTAGCATGAAAGTACNCTATGTCCCAAAATATGAAATCATTAGCAGTGGTTCTAGCATTAACCACAACTTTCCAAATACGAGAATCACCAACCTTTCACGAAACCAAGGATGAGTTTGAGCGCAATATTTCTATGCAAAAAGGAAGCCCAAAGAGATGAGCTCAATCTGAATTTAAACCAAAGTTTGCAAAGGTTTACTTCGACGGTATGTTTTAATGCCTTAAAACCAAACCCTTCAGCCTTTTTTGGCTTACAAACTTTGTGCCAAGTGCCCCAAATTTTCTTTGCACCATTCCCCACCCATAGGAATTTATTAAAAAGTCTCTCCATCTCATTAATAGCACTTTTTTGGGGATTGAATACTTGCAAAGTATATAGTAAAATACTCTGAAGCACACTAGAAAGCAAAGAGATCCTGCCCCTAGTAGAAAGAAAAACATTTCTTCAATCATTAATTTTACGTTTTGTTTTATCCATAACATCATCTATATGAATTTGTTTCCTCCTTCCCCTTATCAAATTGACCCCAAGATATTTAAGAGGGAGAGATGCATGATGAAAACCAGTATATGTAACTCCCCATTGAATAAGATGTTGTTTAACCTGCTTGCCAAAAAACATCTGATACTTCTCACAATTAAAGCGAAGTTCAAAGAAATTCTGAAAATCCTGTAAAAGCCTCATCACTTGTTTTATAGCGAGTTTAGATACATTAGCAAAAATAATGACGTCATCTGCATAAGCAAGTTGTGAGACCATCATTTTCTCTTTGTGAGAGAACGGTGCGTGAGGATGTGAAAACTGAAAATGATTAAGCATTCTGGATAAATAGTCAAAAACTAAAATGAAAATAATAGGGGAAAGGGGGTCTCCCTGTTTAATGCCACGACATGCAATGAAAAAGCTATAAGAGTTTTGATTAACTAACACAGAGTAAAAGTCGTTAGTCAACCATCTTTTAACCAAAGTGCAAAAACAGGTATTGAAACACCTAGCTTTCAGAACGTTGATAATGAAATCCTAATTTATGATATCAAAGGCTTTCTTAATATCTAATTTGATAACCAGATTACCACCCTTGCATTTTTTATCAAGATCCTGCAAAATTTCTTGTGCCAACAGAATATTATCAGAAATATCACGACCTTTAATGAAGGTCGACTGATGAGGGGAGATAAGGGAAGATAGGTGAGGTTGGAGACGAGCCACAATCAGTTTACTAATAATTTTAGATATAACAGAAGTTAGAGAGATGGGCCGAAAGTCCTTCCAATGAGATTTTTTATTTGATTTAGGGATGAGAACAATCAGAGCAGCAGAGAAATACTTTCCAGGATCATCACCCTGAAAAAAACTTTGAATAGCAAGTACCACGTTCTTAATAATGTTCCAGCAGGAAATATAAAAACGGAAGTGAAACCATCTGGATCAGAAGCTTTATGAGAGCTAATATCTTTAATAGCAGTAAAAATCTCCAACTCAGTAAGGGAGTCGGACAGAGAGAGGGAGGAAACCATGTATCTCTGATCCTCAAATAAGTCTGAAAGAATATCAGTGACAGGTTGAGTATCAGCATAGAGAGAAAAGAAATAATCAGCTGCATTGGAACCAATTTGGTCAGTATCGGTGAGAACAGAGCCCTCCTCAGTGACAATCTTAATAATGGTATTTATGTTACGACAATGTTTGATAGTAGCATGAATGTACTTGGTGTTTCTGTCATCGTTCTTGAAATGATTGTCACAAGCTTTCTGTCTAAAGAAATCCTCCTCAACGGAGATTTCCTCCAAAAGAGTGTGATGAGCATCAGCTAACTTGGGCACAAGATCAGGAGTGTCAATCAACTGAGCTTCTAAAGAGTCAACCTCTTTGTCGGCCCTTCAAAACCCTAGAGTGAACATTGTCAAAAGTATCAATGTTCTATCTCTTTAAATGAGAAACAACATTCTTATGAAGTTGTCACAAAATGAACCAAGGGTTACCACTCCATCTAGAAAAGTCTGCTTAATCAAATCAATAAAAGTATGATGAGAAGCCCAAACATCGAGAAATTTAAAATGATAACGATATGGTTTGAAATAAAAAGCCAAGCTATGCAAAATGGGATTATGATATGATGAGCATGATTAAGATGTTTGACATGAATAATGTTGTAGTAACCCAAAAATGCTGAGTTTCCCAGAAATCTATCNATTGAGAAGCCCAAACATGGAGAAATTTAAAATGATAACGATAAGGTTTGGAATAAAAAGCCAAGCTAAGCAAAATGGGATTATGATTTGATGTAGCATGATTAAGATGTTTGACATGAATAATGTTGTAGTAACCCAAAAATGCTGAGTTTCCCAGAAATCTATCCAATCTTTGCATAAGAAAACTCCGCCGCCAAGTGTAAGGAGGATCTGAATAGCCTAAATCATAAAGGTCAGCATCCTCAATATGTTCACAGAAACGGCTGATAAGACTCGTGTCAACCTTAACACCACTCCATCTCTTGGATGGCGACATAATCATATTTAAATCTCCACCGACGAACCAATTTTCAGTAATAGTAGCACCCATACGAGTAAGTTGCTGCCAAAGAAGAAGTTTATCCCTTAAAAGAGAGTTGGCATAAATAAACGTAGCCCAACCAAAACAATTTTCCAACCGATAATGAATAAGAACGTATTGCACATTATTATCAATGATGCTGAGAGTGATATCTTTCCGCCAAAAGAGCCAAATTTTGTTATTCACATTACAAAAATGCATGTAACCCTTGAATTTTTTAATGATGTTCTCTTTATGGATCAAAACAAGAGGTTCCAAAAGAACAAAAATGTCAAATTTATGGACCCTACATAAATGCTTTAAACGATTAAAGGAGTGAGGGTCCGCCACTCCTCAAATGTTCCACACCAGAATATTAAACATTTTGGCCCATGACACTCCACCTAGCAAGCCTAGGGGGAAGGTGCAAGTGCTCTCCCTCCGAACGATACGTGACATCAATATGGTTTGCCTGTGTCATATTTGGAAGTTCAGATTTCCTTCGCCCTCTTTTCCTACTGTATTTTTGAATTTGTCATTCAGATTTTAAAGCAGAGGCAGCCAAAAAGGATGGATCCGGCTGTGATGGAGTAACCACAGAAGTAGAAGGATGAGTGATNGTTATCCGACGGAGGCAACAAACAGTAAATGTGACGACAAAAATATCAAATCTAAAATTATTCAATCGACATTGAGTCTGTCAAATCTATGACAGTTCACAAGATGATCTATGCAAAGTGGCAAAAATATTCTGTGAATCTCGCTTGAACACAAAACACAAAATTTACCTACACATGAGGACAACAACATGCATTTTGGAGTGGACAAATGCATGATTTTGCGAGGCAAAATTATATANTTTTAAAAGTGCAAAATATATCCCAGAGGGGAGGAGAGGTACCCAAAAGAATATTATAGAGCATTTTAGAATTTATTTCCACCTCTAATCTATGAAATTGAAAACATTAGCCACCATTAATGCCAAAAAAAAAACCCCAGCATTATGTTTCCAATGGATTATCAGCAACAGCAGGAGAGGTGAAAAAACAAAGTCACCTACCCTCAAAATCTGTAAATATTCCCCCAACCGCAGCATAATCAGGATACCAACAGCCATCTACATTTAATTTATAACATAAATCGGTGAGGGGGGAGCCCACCTAATGAGCCGGGGGGGCTTTAAAGCCTGAATCTGAGTAGAACCAGCCCTTAAGACTTCATTGTAATAGGCAATCACATAAGCAACAGTCATAGAAGCGGTGGGGGGAGAAGTATGGTATTTAAAACTGTTTCTGGAGTTCCAAAGGAACCAAAGGACTAGTAAAGGAAGGGGAAACCCCTCCTTACAGATATCAAAATCTTTTCATTGCCATAAATATTTGTTTAAAGAGCCTCTATGCATCCAAGAAAAATTGAAATGTGCACCAAGCATATCCCTAACTCTTAAAGAGAAAGCACATTCAAAGAAAATGTGTCTCATGTCTTCCTCCTTCATTTTGCACATATGACATCTCGAGGTCATTTTTAAGTCTTTTAACTTAAGAATATCATCAATAGGTATTAAAGAAGTGAGGTATCGCCAAAGGAAAATGGTTATAGAGGGAGATAAAAGTTTATGCCAAATTCAATTTCCTCATAACCAATCACGATGTGAATGTAAATTGTCATAAATAAGTTTGCAAACCGATTGAGAATTGTTTCTTTTCCACATGGGGAGATCCTTTCATGTAGGTAATAGGAATAGTAAGAATATGTTTTGCATTTTGTTCCCTCACAATAAAACACAATTTGAAGAAATTATATCCATCATGAGTAAAGAAATCAGAGACCAATAAGGAATTAGTATGAAGAGAGTGTGAATAATCAGAGTTATGTGACAACCCCCAGTTATCATTCCACAAAGAAATATTATCATCACCTATGTCCCAAAATATGAAATCATTAGCAGTGGTTCTAGCATTAACCACAGCTTTCTAAATACGAGAATCACCAACCTTTCACGAAACCAAGGATGAGTTTGAGCGCAATATTTTTATGCAAAAAGGAAGCCCAAAGAGATGAGTCCAATCTGAATTTAAACCAAAGTTTGCAAAGGTTTACTTCCACAGTATGTTTTAATGCCTTAAAACCAAATCCTCCAACCTTTTTTGTCTTACAAACTTTGTGTCAAGTGCCCCAAATTTTCTTTGCACCATTCCCCACCCATAGGAATTTATTAAAAAGCCTCTCCATCTCATTAATAGCACTTTTTTTGGGATTGAATACTTTCAAAGCATATAGTAAAATACTCTGAAGCACACTAGAAAGCAAAGAGATCAGTAATAGTAGCACCCATATGAGTAAGTTGCTGCCAAAGAAGAAGCTTATCCCTTAAAAGAGAGTTGGCATAAATAAAAGTAGCCCAACCAAAACAATTTTCCAACCAATAATGAATAAGAACGTATTGCACATTATCATCAATGATGCTGAGAGTGGTATCTTTCCGCCAAAAGAGCCAAATTTTGTTATTCACATTACATAAATGCATGTAACCCTTGAATTTTTTAATGATGTTCTCTTTATGGACTGAAACAAGAGGTTCCAAAAGAACAAAAATGTCAGGTTTATGGACCCTACATAAATACTTTAAACGATTAAAGGAGTGAGGGTCCACACCAGAATATTAAACATTTTGGCCCATGACACCCCACCTAGCAAGCCTAGGAGGAAGGTGCAAGTGCTTGCCCTCCGAATGATACATGACATCAATATTGTTTGCCTGTCATATTTGGAAGTTCAGATTTCCTTCTCCCTCTTTTCCTACTGCATTTTTGAATTTGTCATTCAGATTCTAAAGCAGAGGCAACCAAAAAGGATGGATCCAGCTGTGATGGAGTAACCACAGAAGTAGAAGGATGAATGACTGCTTGTGGGGGATCAAGTGCCTCAATTTGATTAAGTGAAACAGCAGGTATCTGAGTGGGATGTGGCTCGGGTTTTGGTTCAGGTGTATAAATAAGTTCAACATTTTCATCAGTTCTAACAGGACCCACACAAGTTGCATCAACTGCTGCTTTCACGGGACGAGCCACACTAGTTACCTCCAAATAGGGAGCAACCAGATCAACAGGACCCATGCAGGCATCAGCAGACTGAACAGTCGGTTCAGAGATGTTAGTTCGAAGAGCAGATTTCTACTCAGCAGAGGCCACACAACCAGCAGGAAATTTCCTCAATTCGGGGTGCAAATGGAAACAATTATCAGAATCATCACCAAACATACTACAATGCAAACAGTAGTGAGGATGTTTTTCAAGCAAAATCTGCTGCTAATAACTAGTATGACTAGAGTCAATACAAACCTCCTCCGGAGAAGGTAAGGTAACATCCCGCTCTTTTAAAATTCTAATCATTGAGGGTCTTATTAAATTAAAGGTAGGGGCATCAAGCATTAAAGGTTAACCATAAGTGGCAGCTATAGAAAACAAAATTTCTTGATTGAACAAATGCACCTTTAGACCTGGAAGTCTAAGTCAAACAAGAATAATAGGAAGCTCGGTCTTAGGGTCAAACTTCGTTGTCCATTTAAGGACCTTCATCCAAACATCACCAAAATGAACAGTTCTATGTGCAAAAAACTTAGCATAATCATCTTCGTTAGAGAGTTGGATCAGAATATGTCGGTTGTCCAGAGCTCAAATCTTCCAACCCCCCGATAATTTCAAAAGATCAAAGTTCTTCATCAAAAAATCATATTTCGGAAGCCCATAAAAGAACTTACCAACAAGATGGAAACGATAAGCAAAGACGAGAATAGAGTTTTCAGAATCAGAGAGAAAAAGCGAACACTTCTCCCCCTTACGTCCCTGAGATTTAATGAAACAATATTCCCCACTAAGAACAAGTGATTCGTGAAAAGAAGACGGAAAAGCAAACTTCGGAGGAAACCCAGAGGAAGAAACCACCACAGTGACCCTAGCATACGTCTTTGCCATAACCGTAGAGAAAAAGAAAAGTCGAGAGAAGAAACCAAGTGCGAGGGAGAAGCCAAAACCATAAAGCAAGAAAGATCTCACCAGAGGAAGGTCGTCGAGAAGGAGACCACGCCGTCGGCATCCCTGAATCGCTGTGCGATCGCCCTTAGCTCCAAACCCTTGCAGAGCGCCCGCATTGTCCATTATATACATACATATATATATATACATACATATATATATATATATATACAGTTAACAATTATATGAGCCGCGTATTCAGATAAGTTGGTTGGGCATCTGCTTGTCAGTTGTAAGTCCCCTCTGATCTGGGGTTTGATTCCCCCCCGAGTGTAGGTATGGTACTCGAATTATTAGGCGCATGAGAGACGACTGGGGCTCGTATAATAGCCTTCGACCATTCCTTTAAATAAAGTTTTGTTGAGTGTGTGTCCCAAATGGCGAAAATTATGCAAACATTTTATTATAACTTATAATTGCAATTTATTTTATTTTTAATATATATATATATATATATAAATATTAATAAAATAATAGCATGCTTATAATAATTTAAGCAAATGCTTTGCATAATATATAATTATATGTGATAATTTTAATTATGAATGGGTGGACATTAGTATATATTCTTGCAATATGAAGAACTATCTATTACACCAAGTACTTGCAAGTTTGAAATAGTTATAAGAATTTGTGTACCTATGACTAGGATGTTTTTGCTCTTTAGATGCAGAGATTATATTATATGAATTGAAGATAGGAAAGCAGACGGGTTTTCTCACATTGCTGGCCATGAAACATTGATCATTTATACACATCTAAGAAATATAGATTTCTCAAATCTTAATAATTTTCGAACTTATTAACTTACTATATAGTCAAGAATAACCTCAACAATATCCTTTGACCTCAAAATGATTTCTCTTTTTAAAACTCTTAACATCTACCAATTTCAAGCTAAGATAGATATGCTAAAAGAATTATGAAAAATTAAAAGAATCGCTTCAAAGCTAAGCTTTCAATTTCCTTCCCCTGCCTCCCTTTATGGCCTTAACCTCACACCCTACTTTTACTTATCTGTTCGGATGATAAATGAGAAACAATAAGCTCAAGTGATTAGGTTTTAACATATATATACTAAGTAATACATATTACATTAAATACTTTAAGAAGTTGCTTGGTTATATGTAAAATGAATGTAGAACTCCATTTTTTTTTTAAGTTCGTAGAAAAATGAAATGAATATAAAATAGTTGGCCGACGGGCAACAGTGAATAGCAAGCGACAATCTATGGTAGGAGGCGGTGGCGGTACTCGACTGGCGATAGTCTTTCGACTTCGGCGATGACTGAGGGTCAGTGAAGGTTGAATGGTTGCTGGTGGCGTTGGAGTGGTTGTTGGAAACAATGGGCGGGGAACAAGAGCCAATGGCAATTGCGGGCAACCACATGCAGGCAACGAGCATTGGCGGCCGCATGCATGCAACAGGCGGCGGTGGCCTGCNCGGATGTTTTTCAAGCAAAATCTGTTGCTAATAACCAGTATGACTAGATTCAACACAAACCTCCTCCGGAGAAGGTAAGGTAACATCCCGCTCTTTTAAAATTCTAGTCATTGAGGGTCTTGTTAAATTAAAGATAGGGGCATCAAGCATTAAAGGTTTACCATACATAGCAGCTATAGAAAACAAAATTTCGTGATTGAACAAATGCACCTTTAGACCTGGAAGTCTAAGTCAAACAAGAATAATAGGAAGCTCGGTCTTAGTGTCAAACTTCGTTGTCCATTTAAGGACCTTCATCCAAACATCACTAAAATGAACAGTTCTATGTGCAAAAAACTTAGCATAATCATCCTCGTTAGAGAGTTGGATCAGAATATGTCGNGCTATTATACGTGCCCCAGTCGTCCCTCATGCGCCTAATAATTCGAGTACCATACCTACACTCGGAGGGAATCGAACCTCAGACCAGAGGGGACTTACAACTGACAAGCAGATGCCCAACCAACTTATCTGAATACACGGCTCATATAATTGTTAAGTGTGTTATTATCATATGCGCAATGTTAGTTAAGTGTACTTGCGATTATTCTGTCTGTCACATCATAACCTTATTTACTAATTTCATTTTTTATGATATCATAGCGTTAGAATATGTTATGCCTGAATATCTGGCTTCATTGACTGTCATAAGATAGTGGGTAGTTTCAGATTCAAACAACTAATTATTTTAAGGCTGTCACTCCTGTCATTTAACATTGTAAAGTTCAACAGGGCCCAGATTTAACTCACAATTAACATTTTTTATTTATCCAACCAATCAATGTCAAGAGGTTGGGAATAAATTTTCTTTCATAGAAGCTTATTTCATCTTCTTGTATTGCTCATAATATTACATTATCTACCTACCCTACATGATGACCTTTTTTAACTTCACGACATCTTTTATCATTGAATATTTAAATACAAACATTATTTATCGCAAATATGCTTCAAAATATAATTAACAAGAATGGGACAGAATTGATGAGTTTTGTTCTTTCTTATTTCAACATTTTGCAATTCTCATACAATCCTAGTAGAGATTTTAATAAATCATATAAAATCACAGAGTATTAATACAGAATAATTACAATAATTCACTAATTAATAATTAAACAAAATAATAATTGCAGAATGCTTATAATTGTTCATAGATGATGAGTGTGCAATAAGGGACCCATTGATTAATGCAGTATCTGCAAAGAGGAAGGAATGATGCCAGAAGCCTTGGTGAGTGTGGGTCTCAGCTGGTTGAATTGAAGCAACTATTTTTCGTTGTTTCTATTGAAAGAATGGATGTGTTCTGTGTTAATGCTGGCCTGATAATTCTTGAATGACTACTCATGATAATCCTTTGGTGATAATGTACCAAAATATCTATTATAAATATTTTTCAGGAGTTCCTAGTAAGCTTTTTGTCTTTTTATGTCTTGTAAATGGCTCAATTTTTTTTACATTTAAGAACGTACAAACCAATATTGATCACTTTTGATAGTTTATTTTCACTACACTAGTATAATGAAGGGATGTTTTTGTAACTTTCATTTGATTTAGATTGCATTCCTTAATTGCATGAGAACTCAACCTAATAGTAGGTGGATATTAATATTGTTATCCATTGAGAGAAATTGTGATTATTTTCATAAAAAGATAGAGAAGGAAATCAATACACTCATTCCATGATGAAGGCTATACCAATGAAAATTATTTGTTGAGTTGTAACAAATTAGCAAAGTTAGCTACATTAATAAAAAACAAATTAGCAAAGTTGGCTACAATTATAAANTTAACAAAATAATCAATGTTAAAATAAGATTTTATAGATGGAAAAAAAACTACTTGCACGCTCATATGTAACTCTTTTATATATTCACAACACATTTCACAATATGTTATAATCATATAAAACACACAAAACATAAAAAAGAAAAATGTATATAATATAGAGAATCACAATTACTCTAGAAAATATATATTTTATCCATTCATGTATAATCATAAACATATTCATAAGAGTCATCAATTTAATTATAGGAATGTCACTTGTAATTGTATAGAGATCAACTATTTTTCATGTCATGTCATGGGTTGTCACTCAGCCCGAATGTTACATTAAAGGTCCCATTCCAACATAATAATTATCAATATTCTCTCTTATACCAATGATTATATACATTCTATATTCGTCTGATCTCANCTAAAAAAAATTAATTTTTTGTGCTATGAACATATTAGCTGTACTGATTGTGAGTTGATTTAGGTCATGCTTTGGTTTATGATTCCATTAAATAATTCATTAGTTTTGTTTTGGGGTCAACAATTCCCTTTGTGGTGAAATGGTTACAGAAGTTCTTATTCTCCTGTTTGCGGGTTTTTCCTGTCTGTTATGTTGCAGAAATTTAAGTCTTCTTGTGGCGAGAACCACACAGCTAAGCTCCCTAAGAGCATCAATTCTTATGTTTGTTGTGAGAGTGATTTTTTTTTTTCAAAGTGAGTGGGATGAAATATTGACAGGATGATCTTATTCCCAATGCTGAGTGTTTCATCTGGTTGTTGAAAGCTTCAATATTTTTGTAAGTGTTGGTTGCTGTAGATATTATTATGTTGGGATGATTATAAGTGTTCCTTCATGTAGATATTATCACTTTCTACTTTACAAATTATTACCGCTGAACCTTGCATAACATAAAAGTTGCATATTCAAGTCATTCATTGACTGCTGAACCTGTGGATATTATTACTTTTTGTCATGTCATATATGTAAGCTGTTGAAGGCTATATGAATTGCCATATGGATTTTTGAAATGGCATTGCATACAGAAAATGATGGATTGCAGATGAGTTGGTTGATGCTTTCGCTCTTTCTGAAATTTTGTATTGTTTTTAACTGAATTTTTGTCTAGAAGACATTAAATTTATGGCTATCATAGTTCTGTTAAGTGCACCATTGCAGAACAGGGGCAGAATTGTCATTTATCCAGAAACAGCTGCCCCACAGTTGTTTTCACACAGTTGTCTCAAACAGACAGTCAGTTTCGCCGCAGCAGCTTTTTGGTGCAGCGCAGCTGCAGCTGCGCCAAACAAACCCTGAGCCTCATTTGCAAGATACTCCTACTTTGAAACTTCCAATGTCATGCTCCACTACCAAATTTTTATATTTCGCTTTACATAATTTTCAAAAGCTCCCTTAGGGAGAGGGGGTGTGGAGTTGGGCTTTAACTCCCTCTTTCTTTCCTGGCTTGGCGGATTTTTCATTCTTTTATTCCTTGTGATGATATCTTAAAAATGAAGGGGTTGAGACTTGCCTCACGTTGTTGTTTGTGTAACTCGGTGGTCTGTTGACCATATTTTCTTTTCTTGCCCCTTTTCAATTTACATTTGAAGGAAGGTTGGCATGTGGTTTGGTACTATTGTGAATTCGGAGTGGAATCTCTTGCTTACCATTATGATTTGCAATTCGGATCGAAAATAGAAAAATTTGTTGCAAGTCGACCCGTATATTATATGATGGTTTATCTGTATGGCTCGTAATGATTTTATACATGAGGGTAAAGTCATTCAGAAGATAATGGTCTTTACTAATATTATTGCCTACATTAATAAAATTTGGAGAACTTGTAATGCTAAACAAAGCTTCTTTTCGGGCATTAATTATTTTTTGGCTATGAGGCCTGCAGTAATGGCTGAGAGGAGATCTCCTCTTCTTCCTGTTTTGGTGAGATGGGGTCACCTCCTAGGGGTTGGATAAAGTTTAACACTGATGAGAGTTGGAAATTTAGCAGTGCGGGTTGCGGGGGTATTGCTAGAAATTGTGCAGGGAACTGTATTCTCTTCTTTTCTTTCCAATCTTACGCTGATACTCCTTTGAAGGCGGAGGCTCGGGCTATTTTGATGGCTGTCATGATAGTGCACTCTCTTAGATGACAATTTATTAAATTTGAATTTGATAATCGCATCTTGGTTGACTTTATTGTCAAGGGTGTCGAGGCACCTTGGGACATCCTCTATTATATTAAGAGGATTAAATGCTTAATTACTAATATGAATGCCATATGGAGCTTCAATTATCGGGAGGGAAACCAACCCGCAAGCTGGCTTACTAGCTTGGGTAGCGCCTCTAATATCCCCCCCCCTTCCTTTAAACATTTTATTGGGTGGTGACAAGATTGATGCCCCATATGTACGTCGGGATGTTTCCTCTTAGCTTTATTATCTATTTCGTGGTATGGTTTGGCATTGGATATCAATGGGGATGTCCTTACATCTTTGTTACTACTACAGTGGCTCTCGGTTGGGTTAGTTTTGGCAGCTCACCAGGTACTTATGGCGGTACCTACTTTTGGGTTTTGTGGTACTTTTTTTGGGTGTCAGCCTTTGCACCTGAGTTTACGAGTTTTATTGGCTTCGTTAACTTAATCTCTATTTTCACGAGTCCTCCCTCTTTCTCTGGCCTTTATTACTGCAGATTTTCTCGTGGAAAGCTGATGTTTGTGATGCTGATGTCGCTTGGAGCTCTTCACTTTGTTTTTGTGTTCTTTTTAAATTTTTTGGTGTATATCTTTTTGTGGGGTAAACGATTACTTTGGTATACTGGACTTGTTGTCCTTTTTTGGGTACACTTTTTTTACTTTTATCCTTTTAGTGTGGAGTTGTAATGTGGATAAAGGAACTCCTAGGTTTTTTTGTTTTTAGACAGGGATCCTTATTCTCTCCTTATTTTTGTACTCTTATTTTATATTAACACGTAGGGAGCCACGAGATGTTCTTTTCCCCCAAAAAATTTTATTTATAGATATAGATATACACACACACACACACACACACACACACACACACACAGCTGTTAAATCAAATGTAATAAAAGTACGTCAAAAGCCTATACGAGCTCCCAAAGCTATGAATGCAAAAGTTGTACAAGTCACTCCTTGCTGCTTATCTCGGTGCTACTTACCTCTTTCTAAAAGTTAACAACGTAGAATGAGTTTCAACAATCATAACAAAATAATCAATGTTAAAATAAGATTTTATAGACGGAAAAAAAAACTTGCACACTCATATGTAACTCGTGTATATATTCACAACACATTTCACAATATGTTATAATCATATAAAACACACAACATAAAAAAGAAAAATGTATATAATATAAAGAATCACGATTACTCTAGAAAATATATATTTTATCAATTCATGTATAATCATAAACATATTCATAAGAGTCATCAATCTAATTATAGGAATGTAACTTGTAATTGTATAGAAATCAACTATTTTCCATGTCATGTCATGGGTTGCGCTCAGCCCGAATGTTACATTAAAGCTCCCCTTCCAACATAACAATTATCAATATTCTCTCTTATACCAACGATTATATACATTTTATATTCGTCTGATCTCAATAATTTCTGTAGTTTCTTTTCTATTTGAATAGAATTTCATCGTTCTCTTTCACTTATACATTCAATTATTCATATAGTAGTTTACATATAACATGACTTGTGATATTTATTAAATCATAATTCTTGTAACAAACATTCAGCATAGGCATAATAAATGAATACTTGCAAGCAATGAATTCATAAATGTGTTCATCATATTCATAACATTGTAAAATTGTAGGTATCGTAAGTGACTAATCAATTTTACATTCATATATTCTATGCATGTATTCATTCACAATATGCAAAAAATTTTAGATGCAATAGTGTCAAACACATAATCACATGAAAATCTACCTAGATTTATTTTTCTTGAGTTAACACATGATTATTTCATCTGATGTGACATAACAGTCTTACGAAGAGTTTTCAAGCTCGCTACATGGTATGAACAATCTGAAATTCATAAACGTCTTAGGATATTCATAATTTTTTCTCCAACATCTTAATTTAACTCACATAAAGCCCGAATGGGTTGCCTTGCATAAATTATATCTATAAATTACTTCAATTACCAAAACACCCCTCCCCCCCTTTCTAACCTTCCCTTCACTTCACTGCTTTTCTTTTAATTGCCCATACTACAGCCCATAAACCAACATCGTACTCTCCTGCACAAGTTCGTCTCTCGCTATAGCGATCAAAAACAATAAAGCAAACCGGTTCGTTGTAAACGTCAAAATAGAAACATAAGAAAGGAAAACAATATCCAGAATATCATAAAAAATGAATTTTCTTACCAAAATTTTGCTGGAACCTCTAGCCGTTGAGCTAAGGCTCTATGTTGTATGTGCATATTGCTTCTGCTATGGTAGCAAGGTTGTGGAAAACCTCCAGACACGAAATTTAGATATCGATAGAGAAGGGAATGGAATTTGAAGCTTCCCATGCATTTATTCACCCTTATGATTAATCCCAAGCCTTTGATTGCATCCAATGACCGAGAATCGCAGAAAAGAGTCCGTGGAAATAATAATCTGAGATTAAGGATTTAATTGCATGCTTAATTACTTTAATAAAGTCAACATTTTATTGCTTTTATAACTTCTATTATATTCATAATTAATATATAGTGTTATATATCATATTGATCAATTTGATACGTATAATTTTAAAAAATTGATTCAATTAAATTTTTAGGTTTGCAAAATTTTCGGTATATTTTAAAATTGTCAAAATTTTACTTGTTTATCAAAATTGGGTGCTTCAATTTGCATGACCACAAACTTATGAGAGAGAGCTAAAATTAATCACCGGTGGTAGGAGAGGACACCACGATGCGATTAGCTCTTGGAGCCAGGTCGGTTGAGATATCAATGTCAACAAAGCTAAATAAAGCATTGCAAAGACCCTGCACCTTGCATGCTGAAAAGAAAAGACTCATGTACTCTAACAGTGTCCCCACAAAAACATTATAAAGAGATAAAACACCAAGCCTTGTGAGCGCCATCGTTGCAGGCTAAATCGAGAACATCGTGCAAACAAAAGCTGCACCTTGCTTACGCAGACAAAGCTGTGTGAAGCTCTAGCGGCAGGTATCGCCGGGAGTGCTGCACATGCATGGAGAACTCTAATGGTGGACGAACTTCCACTAGCATCTCTTTGTAAAACATAAAATAAAATAAAATAAAAAATTGTTTATAGCTAAGGATAAGGGCTTAGTTTGTGCTCATTGCTAATCCTTGTAGGGTTGTCATCAAGCCTTATTGCTAATTTACTGCAGCTTTGGATTGTAGTTGTAGATGCTAATACTCTTTTTTTTTTTCAATGTAGTATCCATTGTACACTTTAACTTTTCTCATTCCCTGTAAATTATGTGTATGATTTGCAGTTTTATCACCTATTTTAATAAGCTAGGTATTTTTATGCTCGTCTTTTGGAGTTGAATGAAGTTTTAGATGTATATATAGTGTATTCATATGTGTTGGTTTTTGCAGACATTGCCTCTTTTTGTAGTGCTCGCAAGTAATGCCATCTTTTTTATCTGAAAAGTTCTTTTAGTTATTTCTGCTGCAACTGTTCAACATTTAGGAAATGCCCGGTAAATTTTAAATTAAACAGGAGATGTTAATGAATATTGACGTTATTTCTTTTCTAACTTTTTTCCTAGATCTGGACGATCATCCATCCGGGAATCTTGGGCTGATAGTGTTGTCTGGCATCAAGGTTGTTTTGTCAGAGCAAAAAGCATTGTAATTGCTTTCCATGCATATTTATAGAAAACTGAAACCTTATGCTTTTTTCTTATGCAGGAAGTCTTCTTGTCCCTGATTCATTGAAGGATGTCATGAATGATGTCAGTTCTGTGGTAAGTGGATGATTATCTACTTACATCAATTCATAGGTTGGTCTATTAAATATGTTTGCATGTATGATAACAGATGTCAATTTAATTTAAATAAAATGAGAACATTGCTATGAGGGAACTATTGTTTTGTGATATCAAATAATGAATTACTTTAGACTTTCTAGGAATGCAAATTGTAAGGTTAGATTACAGTTTCTTCTAAGGTTGTCTTTTATATTGCTGAGATAAGGCGTTACTGGTGCTAGCTGTAGCTGGTGCTAGAGAATTTTAACCCATGCTTGATTTTCTCATCACGTTCCATTTCACAATCGGTATAAACTTTGCATATCACTAGAAACACACTGCTGGGAGAATTACCAAACACCTTGATTCATGATTGCTTCCAGCTCTGGTGCTTTGCTGACTAGCACAAATGTGCCTACATGGGCTTCATAAGCTGCTTATTTTGCTGTGTGAGCTTTGTGCATTACAATTTATACATAGAATAGACCTTGATGTTAATGTGGTCAAAATGTCTTGTTCTATTTTAAACTATTTATGCAAAAGTAGGCTTGGTTCAAATTTCCACAATTGCTTAGGAAAAAGTAGCACAGAAAGGATTTCACCTTCTTGTTTTATTTTTTATATTAATTATACCCCCTTCCTTTTTTCTATAAGCACAAAAAGGAAATTTTAAGCTCATTTTATGTTTGATTTTACAAACCTTCTTTGTTATATTTTAGTGTATTCTATGCTCTAATTTATGAATATATTTTCTTATTTTTAAGGGCATTGTGGGTGTGAAATGGGAGGTTATTTATTTGATGTCTTTGGTAAGGAATTTTGTTTTTTGTACTAGAGAATTTTCTGGAATCGCCCAATGTTCATTGTGTAAATTACTTTCACCTGTATATTCTAGACATAATGCACAATTTTGTGATTTTTTTTCAATAATTTTGAAAGCTTTGAATTATAAGAAATAAGCAAGTTTACATAAAATTTGTATTTAAAAGCAGGCAATTCATGCATTTTCAAATACACCCTTGTTTTATTTTTTAATAATTTAAGACCACACTCGAGTACATTTGAGAGAGTGAGGGAGAGAGAGAGAGTGTGTGAGTGATGCAGGATTTCACAATCACACTTACACAAGAGAAGCGAGATCCCGCGATCGCGGGATGGGTTGGGTGCAATACTGCCTCGTTAAACTTACTATTGAGGGATTCTCTCGCCTGCTGTGTAGCTGCTAACCAATGTGAGCCCCTATTTAATATTGTTTTAATTACTATTAGGATTTATTTTAATTGGATACAATATATTGTTTCTTTTTAGATTCTAAACAATTTTTGTCTTGATTTTGTGACAATTTGTGTTTTCTTTTAGATTTTTTCTCCATTTAGGAGTATTGTAGCCTTTCGCTTTCAAGTGATTGTTTCTGCATATTGAAGAAAGCTGGTGGTGGATACTCCTCATCATCCGCACCTCGCTGCTTCACTACTAGTGTTGCTATTCTTTGTTTGAAAAGTCGTCAGTCTGCTTTCCTATCATACAACCTGCTATCCAACAAAAATTTTCACCATTCATCTATCAACATCATTGTTTCCACTCCGGTTACACATCCTACATCATTGTAACCCTTCTTTGGGCAATCCCATACTGTCTAACAACCCTAGATTACTATGATTTGGTATTAGAACCCGATAAACCATAAATTTTCTGGGATTTGTCTTCCTTGCTTCAAACTAAAACTACACATAATCTAACCTAATACCCTCACAAAAAATATATTCTCATATCATGCACCTAGCCTTAACTCTAACTCTAATCCTAAACCACTAAATCCTTGTTAGCCAAAATTTTAATTGGAAGAAAGAGATGCCATGCAACCAAGTAAAAATTGTAACGAGATGCTCATAAAAAGTTTGTCGTTTATGAGAAGGGACAAGTTGGATAGGTCACCCATGGTCACAACGGCAAGGAGGAAGTGAATCCCTTATATCTTGAGGTTTTTAGTAATGAAGAACCAATACCCCAACAATTTAACATAGATTATCGGAGGAGAAATTATGATTTTTGAGTGAAGATTGATTTGTTTGATTTTAATGAATGTTTGGATTCATATAAATTTATTTAGTGACTCCAAACGTTAGAACGAAGTTTTTAGTACAAAAATATTTCTCAAGGGAAGAGAGTTAAATTGATAATCATCAAGCTTAGGAATAAGACTTTCTTATGGTGGGAGAACCTCAATAGTATTCAACAATGGGAAGAGAAGAGTAAGATCACCACATGGTCTAAGATGAAAATAGACTTGTAGTGCAAATACCTCCCCTAATATTACCAACAAGGCATATTCACAAAACTTCATAACTTGTGCCAAAGAAATTATTCCGTGGAGGAATACACAGCTGAATTTGATTAACTCATACTGAAATATGTGTTGGTGGAATTAGAGAAACACATAATGATGAGATATCTTGGAGAACTGAAGCAATTTATCAATAATGTGGTACAACTGCAATTTTATTAGTTTCTGCTTGTAGACTTTAAGTTTAATGGTGGAGAAGTAGTAATTCATCAGGTGATCACCACATCTTACAGATATAGCTCAATCCCAGGATTAAACAGTAAGAGTATACTCATTGGCGCTCATAAGATGACCGTGCTTGCGGAGAAACTAGCCCAAAGTAGAGAAAGATGGATATCACTAGCACTCCCAAACCCTTCTTAGATAAAAAAATGTTTTAAGTGTCGTGATTTTGGATACATTTTGTTTGATTACCCAAGTAGGAGGGTGATAGTTTTACTGAATGATGAGCAGTTGAAGAAATGAATCGTGACACAGGAGAAAGTAAGGATATTAGAGTGGAGTGTCAGCTCCCGACTGAGGAGGAAGTGATGCTAGTTGTTTGACAAAGAGAGCAACAATGGCTATGCTATAACTTTAATCAATCCCATTGCACCATAAAGGAAAATGTGTGTAACTTATCATTTATGCAGGTAGTTGTAAAAATATGGTATTTACCTTAATGATC
>JXCR01148897.1:153246-178980 GCA_002079205.1 Phalaenopsis hybrid cultivar
ATATATATATATATATATATATTTAAAGGAATGGTCGAAGGCTATTATACGAGCCACAGTCGTCCCTCATGCGCCTGATAATTCGAGTACCATACCTACACTCGGAGGGAATCGAACCCCAGACCAGAGGGGACTTACAACTGACAAGCAGATGCCCAACCAACTTATCTGAATACGCGGCTTATATAATTGTTAAGTGTGTTTTTATCATATGCGCAATGTTAGTTAAGTGTACTTGCGATTATTGTGTCTGTCACATCATAACCTTATTTACTTCTTTCATTTTTTATGATATCATAGCCTTAGAATATGTTATGCCTGAATATCTGGCTTCATTGACTGTCATAAGATAGTGGGTAGTTTTAGATTCAAACAACTAATTATTTTAAGGCTGTCACTCCTGTCATTTAACATTGTAAAGTTCAACAGGGCCCAGATTTAACTCACAATTAACATTTTTTATTTATCCAACCAATCAATGTCAAGAGGTTGGGAATAAATTTTCTTTCATAGAAGCTTATTTCATCTTCTTGTATTGCTCATAATATTACATTATCTACCTACCCTACATGATGACCTTTTTTAACTTCACGACATCTTTTATCATTGAATATTTAAATACAAACATTATTTATCGCAAATATGCTTCAAAATATAATTAACAAGAATGGGACAGAATTGATGAGTTTTGTTCTTTCTTATTTCAACATTTTGCAATTCTCATACAATCCTAGTAGAGATTTTAATAAATCATATAAAATCACAGAGTATTAATACAGAATAATTACAATAATTCACTAATTAATAATTAAACAAAATAATAATTGCAGAATGCTTATAATTGTTCATAGATGATGAGTGTGCGATAAGGGACCCATTGATTAATGCAGTAGCTGCAAAGAGGAAGGAATGATGCCAGAAGGCTTGGTGAGTGTGGGTCCCAGCTGGTTGAATTGAAGCAACTATTTTTCGTTGTTTCTAATGAAAGAATGGATGTGTTCTGTTTTAATGCTGGCCTGATAATTCTTGAATGACTACTCATGATAATCCACTGGTGATAATGTACCAAAATATCTATTATAAATATTTTTCAGGAGTTCCTAGTAAGCTTTTTGTCTTTTTATGTCTTGTAAATGGCTCAATTTTTTTTACATTTAAGAACGTACAAACCAATATTGATCACTTTTGATAGTTTTTTTTCACTACACTAGTATAATGAAGGGATGTTTTTGTAACTTTCATTTGATTTGGATTGCATTCCTTAATTGCATGAGAACTCAACCTAATAGTATGTGGATATTAATATTGTTATCCATTGAGAGAAATTGTGGTTATGTTCATAAAAAGATAGAGAAGGAAATCAATACACTCATTCCATGATGAAGGCTATACCAATGAAAAATATTTGTAGAGTTGTAACAAATTAGCAAAGTTAGCTACATTAATAAAAAACAAATTAGCAAAGTTGGCTACAATTATAAAAAATATATGGTAACGGAAGAAAGAGAATTATATCAATTGTTTAGGCAACATAGCAATGAAGGATGCAGCCTAAGGAAATGCTATGAAAAAGAGCTTAAGATGTACAATGATTAGAATTGGAGATAGTTATATTTCATATTATGACATTTTATTAGTATTTACACGATCCTAAGAGAACTTTTATTAGTAAATATTCAAAATTAGGAAATAAAGTTTTGTTGAGTGTGTCCCAAATGGCGAAAATCATGCAATCATTTTATTATAACTTATAATTGCAATTTATTTTATTTTTAATATATATATATATATATATATATATATATAAATATTAATAAAATAATAGCATGCTTATAATAATTTAAGCAAATGCTTTGCATAATATATAATTATATGTGATAATTTTAATTATGAATGGGTGGACATTAGTATATATTCTTGCAATATGAAGAACTAGCTATTACATTAAGTGCTTGCAAGTTTGAAATAGTTATAAGAATTTATGTACCTATGACTAGGATGTTTTTGCTCCTTAGTGCAGAGATTATATTATATGAATTGAAGATAGGAAAGCAGACGAGTTTTCTCACATTGCTGACCATGAAACATTGATCATTTATACACATCTAAGAAATATAGATTTCTCATATCTTAATAATTTTCTAACTTATTAACTTACTATATAATCAACAATATCCTTTGACCTCAAAATGATGTCTCTTTTTAAAACTCTAACATCTACCAATTTCAAGCTAAGATAGATATGCTAGAAGAATTATGAAAAGTTAAAAGAATCACTTCAAAGCTAAGCTTTCAATTTCCTTCCCCTGCCTCCCTTTATGGCCTTTACCTCACACCCTACTTTTAGTTATCTGTTCGGATGATAAATGAGAAAGAATAAGCTCAAGTGATTAGGTTTTAACATATATATACTAAGTAATACATATTACGTTAAATACTTTAAGAAGTTGCTTGGTTATATGTAAAATGAATGTAGAACTCCACATTTTTTTTTTAAGTTTGTAGAAAAATGAAATGAATATAAAATACTTGGCCGACGGGCAACAGTGAATAGCAAGCGACTGTCTGTGGTCGGAGGCGGTGGCGGTACTCGATTGGCGATAGTCTCTCGACTTTGGCGATGACTGAGAGTCAGTGAAGGTTGAATGGTTTCTGGTGGCGTTGGAGTGGTTGTTGGCAACAATGGGCGGGGAACAGGAGGCAATGGCAATTGCGGCAACCACATGCAGGCAACGAGCATTGGCGGCCGCATGCATGCAACGGGCGGCGGTGGCCTGCGGTGGGCATGCAACTATAGTGGGGGAGGTGGTGGATGGTAACTAGTGGCAGACAGTGAGTAGAGGCTGTTGTCGAGCACTGAGCGGCGGACAATTGTCGG
Organism: Phalaenopsis hybrid cultivar; assembly: GCA_002079205.1. Classification (NCBI taxonomy): domain Eukaryota; kingdom Viridiplantae; phylum Streptophyta; class Magnoliopsida; order Asparagales; family Orchidaceae; genus Phalaenopsis; species Phalaenopsis hybrid cultivar. Next base: position 156,125 of record JXCR01148897.1, read on the forward strand.
CAGGCTGTGGCAGCTGGCTGCGGGTGTATTTGGTAGCAAGCAACACTTTACATGCATACGTGTATTTGAATTTTTTTCAAATTCAATGAAATCCAAATACATTTGAAATGAATTAGACCCTAAGATGTTGTGCATCATGTACTAAAGACGGCTTTTATTAAGTTATATGATGTTCTCTTAGGAAATGATTTGATCACCTTTAAAAAATATTTTTGTTTCAAGGATCTTGGNAAAATGAATTAGACCCTAAGATGTTGTGCATCATGTACTAAAGACGGCTTTTAATAAGTTATATGATGTTCTCTTAGGAAATGATTTGATTTCCTTTAAAAAATATTTTTGTTTCAAGGATCTTGGAAATGACCTTTTAGTTGTTTAGGTAGAAAATGTTAATTATCTATTTTAGTCTTTGAGGAAGGGAGGGGACAATGGCATGTAGTAAAGAAGTGAATGTTGACCATGAACTAAGGATCTCAACGTTTTGCTTTCCTTACATGTTTTCTTGAAGTTATTATTTGGTTGTTGTGCTATATTAAATTAAATCTTATGCGNGAGTCTTTGAGGAAGGGAGGGACAATGGCATGTAGTAAAGAAGTGAATGTTGACCATGAACTAAGGATCTCAACTTTTTGCTTTCCTTACATGTTTTCTTGAAGTTATTATTTGGTTGTTGTGCTATATTAAATTAAATCTTATGCGCATGATTTTCTACCGTAATTGCATTTTATAACAATATTTGTTTATAAATGATGCAGAGAGCTGCTGAAGCGGAACTATTATCAAAATTTACTTATGGAGGTCCGTTTACTTGATCTAAACTTAGCTAATCCATAAATGATGACTCAAGGATGTTTGCCTTTATATTATGAACTATAAATGTACCTAATGTTTTGAGCATATGCTACTTGAAACTAAAATAATGAGTTCTTGCTAGTGCGGTAGTTTAGTGCTTGTTTTGGATCACTTTTGTTTTTGTTTTTTATTTTTGGTTTTGTTTTGTTTTAAAAATATGTTTGTTTAGTATATTTTTTGTATGTTTTTTTTTTTCATTTTTANGGACAATACAAAGACATGCATAAATGATTGGAGAAGATAGTTAATTCCTGAATTCTTGCTAGTGAAATTTGCTTTATCGTGCATTGTTATTTATTTATTTACATATTTATAGGATATTTAGCTTATAAGTCATGGCATAAATTAACCTGTTAAATCCTTTGCTATTTTTAAGTGATAGCAAATTTTTTTACTATTTGTCTGCAAAGAGTATGTTTGTTATGTGCTTATGTGGATTGCGTGGGTGTGTTCACGACAGCTTGTGTTTATCCAGATAAACTGTTTATCTGGAAATACGGGCGGCGGGGTTCGACTTGCGTTCCACGTTTAGTGTAAAAAATTAACTGTGTTTTTGGATCAGTTGTTTAAACGTATTTTTCAAACGATAAGACGGTGTTTTCAAAATTCCGTCACGACCACAGCGGCGAAGCTGCTCTAAACGAAGCGGCGTTGATTTCATTACAGATTGTGACAGCTATGGTAGCCTGCATTCGGCCTCCCGCGTCTGTCATGTCATTTTTCTTGTTTTGCCCAATTCTCTGCCTCGTTTAGGGATTGCATAATTCGTAATCATTTTTTTGTGATATGAATACATGCTCTGACGTGTTCTTTATTTCTAATATATTTATTTTTATATCATAAACACAAACTTTTTAAAATAATGGATCACAATATGTTACGATAATTTATTGAGTTTTTTTATTAATGTGTTTAATCATTTATTGAATTTTATTATACGATAATTGACTATAATATAAAAACATGTAACAACAACAATAGTCTTAACAATGTAAAAAGGATCCTAATTAATAATGGGAGTTTTGTTGATGTTTTGTTCTACTCTACTTTCCTTAGTTTAGGATTGACGAGAGAAATTGCGTCTGGTTCATTATATGGTTTTGATAATCGACCTGTAAGGGAACAATAAATCTCCCTGTTATAATTGGAGATTTTTCTCGACAGATAACTCGCTCAGTCTGGTTCATTGTTGTCAAGTTAGAATGAACACATAATGTCATCTTCGAGAGACCTCTACAATCCATCTTTGGCATCGTAACAACTGTGCTACATTTGAAGCTCAAATTTCCAACCTCAACAAGGATCGGCGTCGTACAAGGAGATCAACAGATAGCACAATCATGCTACCTCAGTTAAGCTCAGCCACACCCATCAGTGACACTTAACATTGAAAACTTTGTTCTCCGTGATGAAGATGTATCTCAAATAGCTTCCTCGTGGAAGATTTGGTTCACGTCCCGCTCTCTAATGAACACCCATCGAGAACAGTATAGCTTGGTTCCTTACTCTCCGATGAATAAAGGTCAGAATATGTAGATCTCCTCCAAAAGAACCAAGATATTTTTGCATGAACCCCGACCAGCATGCCTAGCTTTCCCCTCTCGTGCATAAATCAACTCGTCAATGTCACATCCAGACATTAGATGCTCAACTTTATGGATGCATACTCAGGGTACAATCAAACAAAGATGAACTCAATTGACAAGGAAGCCACCTCTTTTAAAACAAATAAGGGTTTATATTGTTATTGGGTTATGTCGTTCGGGTTAAAAAATGTTGGCGCAACTTATCAACCTCACGAACAAAGTCTTCAGGAAACTTCTTGGGCTTACAATGGGGTGTCGATGACATGTTAGTAAAAATTATGGAAGCATCTCAACACACTTCTCATTTGAAGGAGTGTTTCCAACTCCTTCGTCAGTACAATTTACAACTTAACCCGACTAAATATGCTTTTGGAGTCATATCAACTAAGTTTTTTGGATTCATGGTTACCAATTGTGGAATTGAAGCAAACCAAAAAAAAAATTAAGGTGCTAAGGGATATGATGCCTCTAAAAAACATCAAAGAGGTACAGCAGTTCAGTGGTCATATATCCCCTTTATCCCGCTTCTTAGCTAATTCTGGGGATAAGTATTGTCGTTCTTCGAGATACTCAGAGATGCTCGTAACACTGATTTTTAGTAGATAGATTATTGTCAGATTGTTTTTGAGCAATTCAAGGCATATTTGGCTTCACCACCCCTCCTCTAAAAGCCCATCCATGGAGAGATGTTATATATCTATTTGGTTATTTCACCTTATGAAATAAGCTCTGTTTTTGTCAGAATAAAAAACTTATTCGAGAAACCAGTATAATACATAAGCAAGATTCTCTCTAATATAGAAAGTCGTTATCCAATGGCAGATAAGACTGCCCTAGCTTTGGTATTCTCAGCAAGGAGAATTTGTCTATATTTCTTGGCTCACACTATCAACAAATACACACAACTCTCTTTGAAGGCTATCCTACAAAAACCAGAAGCATGAGGAAGATTAGTTAATTGGTCAGTAGAATTGGGAGAAGTTCACATTCGCTATCTACCACGACCAAACATTAAATCACAGGTGTTGGTCGACTTTGTGGTAGAATGTACAGTGTCTACCTCCGATGAACCACCCTTTTCTCTTCCACGGTCACCTCAGCGGACACTATACATAGACTTAGCATCCAGAAACTCATGATCCGGTGCAAAAATACTACTCATCTCCCCAAAGTAAGACATTTTGGTGTGCGTATTTCATTTGAAATTCCCAACCACAAATAAATTTGTCGAATATGAATCATTTGTCGTCAGATTAAAGCTTTTCATCGAATGTGAAGTACGAAACATGATTATTTACACCGATTATTGACTCATGACATCCTAAGTAGATGGAGAATTTGATACTCATAACTCACAACTAGCACAATATCTTAGTCTGGTAAAAGCACTTCTCGCCCAAATTGAAACATTTTAGCTCATTCACATACTTCGGGAGTATAACTCCCTAGATAATGCCCTCTAAAAGCTTACAACTTCAAAATTAGATATCTTTATAAAAAGTGTATTGAGGATATACATTTTCCTAGCATCCATGGCTCATGGGTGATATTGTCTATAGATGACCCAAGGGAGTCATCTTGAATGGATCCCATCATCACCTTCCTCTGAGACGGAACATTGGTAATGATGTCAATACATCAATTCATTTTTGATGCATGGCTGTAAACTTCATCATTATAGGGGATGAACTTTATAAGAAGGTTGTTGTAGGTCCATATCTCAAGTATCTTCTTCCATCTAAAGTTGATTACGTTCTACTAGAAGTTCATTCTGAAATATGTGGGAAGCATTTTGGTGGTAGGTGATCCGACTTTTTGTTGCGATAGATTGTGTAAAATTTAATTAAATCTAATCAATTAATATTCATATTCTATGCAAGTATACATGTTGTTATCAAGTAATAATGGATTTTCTATTTAAGCCCCAAATATTGATCATACGGAGAAGGTTTAAATTGGAAATGACAAATTTGCTAGGAAATTCACAGAAAGTCAATTGAAATCACTGTCACTAATTTCAATTGTTGAGATGTAATCAAAATTAAATTTCTAAACTATTATCAGATCAAATATTTTTAAAACAGTAAATACTAATCTATTAATTATGTTTATGTAACGGAGATTCTTATGTGAAAAAACATCTTTCTCACGACAATGAGGCTATAGTAAAATGAGATGAGATAAATGTTCATAGTATGTATTGTGCCAAATAGAAGCAATTTTAATTCTCTACCTTGATACAGTGCATAAAAAATCATTGGCTAATCTTAGTGTTTAGTGCCTAAATTCATGGCTAGGCTAAGAGGATGTCGGCTTCCACTCCAGAGCTCTCACTTCCCTTCACCTGAAGGCTAGCTCTCGCTTCAGTTTTTAAACACTAAAACTTAATTGAAGATTTCAGTATGTCACCCTAAAGGTTCTCCAATTCTACACTCAACAAAGAATAATTCCCTATTTATTTGCACTTAATTCTATAAATGATGTTCTCATTCATCGAATCAAATGTGATCCTTACTCTCTTGTAGAACTCATACTCCATTTCCCGGATCATATGTTTCACAATACATTCAATTGTCCAGATCAAGTAAATTAAGTTTGGAGTTGAAAAATCATCACAATTTATTTTACAATTTAATATTAGCACATTCATATTATCTCTTCATTTCACCATAGCTCAGAGTATGGAGAAAGATAGAGGGAACTACTTAGACTTCATGAGAAAGAAAAAAACAAAACACAAATTTCATATATAAAAGAAAGTTCATACAACACTAATAAACAAACAATACTTATTTGAAAAACTCTGTCTCAAAGCAAATCCTTCGTAGTCTTTTCTTAGAATTGCAAGAAGAAGATATCTCTCACTTTTCTCCTTCTCCAACACTCTTACAGAAATTTTCACACTCAATCTCACCACAAATAAAATTAAGTTCTTTCTCTCTTTCTAAAAATGATTTTTCTTATTCTCCCCCCCCCCCAACTTAAATTTTTAAAAGATTTTTACATGAAGAGCTTTAAAAATGAAGGGTAAAAGAAATCATTAAATACATAAAAAAAATTTATACATGTTGGAGATTCTGATTTTTTAACATAAATTTTGAAAATACTGCAGGTGCTAAAATGAAAACTAACAAACTAAAAACATTAAATTGCACATAATACATATAAAATTTGCTGAGAAAGAGCTAATCACAAAACAAAACNCACAAGGCTAAAAACATTAAATTGCACATAATACATATAAAATTTGCTCATAAAGAGCTAATCACAAAACAGAACAAAGTGTTGAAAATAACAACAGAACTAAACTAAATTCTAAAAATGAAANTAAAATAACAATAGTAATTAACTAAATTCTAAAAATGAAAATAGTCTTTCACATTATAGTTTCACATAACATAACAAATAAAGTCTAAACAACATCACAACACAAACAATACAATCACACAGTACAAACACAAACAAACAAACAAAAAGATNTAAATTCTAAAAATGAAAACAGTCTTCCACATTACAATTTCACATAACATAACAAACAAAGTCTGAACAACATCACAACACAAATAATGCAATCACACAATACAAACACAAACAAACAAACAAAAAAATCACTAGATAATATCATCATCATCTTCATCTACATCCAACTTCTGCTGCTGATATGGAGTAAACACAGGGTGAACAGGGAACTAAATTGAATGTTCTCCCCTCAGGTATCTAACTAAAGCATCATCATAAGCAGCATATACTCAATTTTTTTCTGAATCAAATCATCAGTGTGAGCATTTCTGGCTTCTATATTATGCATCCTATAATCCATCCTCAAAATATCTTCATGTTGTATCATCATCTGATCCAAAAGTTCTCTGTTGTTGGGGTCATTAGAAGTAGGTCCATGAGAGGTAGAAGGAATATCCCTAGAAGTAGAAGGAATATCTCTAGCCTTACTGCCAGATCTCCAGTCAACATGAGATTCATATGTCTTGATGTTTGCAGGCCCAATAGGTCTTTGAGGCTCATTCCTCTCCTCATCAGGTCTAAAATCAACTCCTGCCTACTCGCAAAGTGTGTAAATAAGAGCAGGGTGTGCCAATCTACTAGAAGCCTCTCCCAGAGCAATAAATAGAGTGTTCATATAAATAATATAGCCCACATTTATGTCCATAACTTGCTGAATACAGTAGCTTAGGATGGCTCTATCTTTGGTCACCTCACTATGATGGTTCGTCAGAATCATTCTTCAAGAAATAAAACAATGTCAGGCCTTAGATACTACATTTAAACTAGTACGGCGAAAGTTAACTTTAACTCCATTTTTTATTTTCCAAGCCCTTTTCTCACTAGTCAGAAAATAAATAACTTCTTCTAAAGCCTAATTTGTAACAGAAAAAAAATGATACTAGCATCGGTACATATCTTCTACAGAATAAAACTCATTTATTTTCTTTGGAGTAAATTTTACCCTTTTTCCACGAACAAATACATAATCATCAGAAGCTTCAGGAAGGTTGGCATAAAATCCATTACAATCACAGCTATCGCATCGGCAGTAAAATAGCAGAAGTTTTCCCATTGCCGAACAATAATCAAACGTTCAACTTCTTCTCCTGGATTTTTAAATCCTTGGTCCTGAACTACTTTCTTATTTTTACAAACGTTATGAAATTGAGCACTGGCTCTAAAGCTAACAATTTTGTGTTCATCATATTCTACCTTTCTTTTGCTCGATCTAAGTGCCATAAGAAATCTAGAAAATTTTTAAAAATTTGAATAAATTCTAAAATTCCAAAAATCAAATTGTAAAACATTTTAAACTTCAAATCACTATATAAGAGTTCATCACCAAAGGATTTTCTCAAAAAATTTTCAAAAAAGTTCTTATTATTTTTAGATCCATGCAATGTGAGATAAATCCTTGGTGAACATCAAAAATTTTTTGTTTAAAGTGTAGCTCTTACCTAGAGAAGATGAAATATAAAGTCTTTTAGCCTCTAAATCACCTCAAACCCGACCACAATCAAGCCCTAGCCACCCAAACCGAAGGTTGAAGATGACTTAAGCGTAAAAATGGTGGCCATAGTAAGAATTGTGAATTTTTAAGGGTTGAAATCTGTTGTCGGGTCGAGGGCATCGTCGGCGTTGAAGGCCCGAAAATTTCATATTTTGATTTCTTTCTAAATTTTCAATTTCCTATCAACTTACTTCAAAATTTTTAGTATTTTAATGCAAATTTTTATCTAACAATAATTCACAAAACAAAACATTTCACCAACACAAACTTTCACAAACAATAACAAACTAACTTTTATATATATAAGTATACTTTTTACAAACACATTTTTTTAATTACAAAATCACACATATTAAACAAACTAATTATAAATTAGAGTCGAAATCAAGCCACAACACTAAACGCTGTCACAAAATTATCACACAATCAAAGTTCAAAATTCTAAAGAAAAAAAAAACAAATCAAACCAAATTAAATCCACACAATTACACTAAATATATATAATGTTCTAAAATAGATAGAGAATTTAAAGTCTTCAATTAGTACGCCTCTTCTTCAGTGTTTTCTCCTCCTCTGATATCTCCCATAAATTGGTAATTAACATATACGTTGTAGAAGGATCGGTACAGGAATTGATCTATTAAATTTTCTTCGATCCACCCATTTTCTTTAAACATTCGAACTAATCCTGCTTCAAAAGTTTCAATGTGATCAAAATTTTCTTTCATTCTCCAATCTAGGTGATTAAAAGGTATTTAAGATCTTCTACTGCATTCATAATACTGTGAAGTTCCTTTTCAATTTTCTTCAATTTCTTTTCCAAAGCAAGTGAACTTCCAACTGTTTGTGGTATTAATGAAGTTGAAGCATGTGAAGATTGATTTATGATGGATTCTAATACTTCATTTCCATTTCCACAATAATTCTCATCTATATGATTCATGGGCTCCCAAGGTAATAAAGTTTTTTCCCAACTTTCATATGAAACTTGGGCTTGACTGCAAATCAAAAGATGGTAGATGGATACCCAAGTCCATAAATTGGTCCATTAGTAAGGATACCCATAATAGATTTAAATATAATAGACCATATATAAATGAGTTTTTCCATTTGAATGCAGTAATTTAAAATAACACATTCTTTGGTGATTCTACTAATTTCCATAGTAGGGAGTAATTTTGCAGCAATAAAGAAATGTCATTGCTTTGAAATTGGATTAAGTAATGAAGTGGAGAAACTAACATATCATTCATCTCGTATCTCCCACATATCACTTTCATCTGTCAGAAGGTTATGCACGTCTTGCATCAATTCTCGTGTAGGAATGAAATTTATAATGACAGATTGGAATGTTGTCTATCATATACAATTCATTAATCCTTGCAGGAGTAAATGATACAGCCTTACCTCGTACGAAGACATCACCTTGAGTAATTCCATGTAAGTTTGCATAAAACTTCTTCACCACAGGTACGACAACCACATGTGTAGTGTAACACAGAACTTCCTAATGCCTTTGCCGAATGATTTTATCAATCGGACCAATAGGATAGATCACTCCATGATTAACAAATCCTCTTTCTTTGATCAATCTCCTCTTCGTAATAACTTTATCGTATAATTGCTGCGTGTCGAAACTAATAAACTTTCTTTTATTGAAAACTCCATACCTCAAAGTATTTCTAGAATTGGAAGCCATGGAATCCAAAAATAGGAAGTTACTAGGCGTCCAAGGATGTTTCTAAGCCTTTTTAAACTCATCCTGACGGTTATTATGAGGTAAAATCGCGCCAAAACCTGCCAAAAGTTGTTTAAAACTGTCCAACCACACTTTGTGCCGTCGGCACTCCCAATTGGCTTTACCAGCACTGATGTCCGTTATCTAGGGCATCAATGGCCAAAATTGCGATTTTCATTTTTTTATTTAATTCGATTCCAAATTTTCCTCCAATACCAATGTTTGACTTAATTTATAATAACGGCAAATGTGTAAGATTATTATGTGCTAATATATAAGACACTTAACAAACTAAATAGTAATACATAGCAATATAAGTATGGATTGTCTCCCACAAAGAGCTTGGTTTAACGTCGTTAGCCCGACATACCATTTGTTTAGTTGGGTTGATTTAACATTAAAACTTCTTTAAATTGAGGTATGTGTCCTTCATAATAATGTTTCAAATGATTCCCATTAACTTTAAATATCTTTCCAATGTTAGGATTTTTAATAACAACAGTTCCATAATGATAGAATTTAATCACTTTAAATGGTCCTAACCATCTGGATTTTAGTTTTCATGAAAATAATCTCAAATTTCTTCTTAACAATCTCTCGATCATGCCAAATTTTCATTTTCTCTTTATAGATTTTCTCATGATCATATGTTTCATTTCTAATATCCTCAAGTTCATTGAGTTGCAAAAGCCTTTTCTCACCAGCATCCTTAAAATTAAATTCTTTAATAGCCCAAAACACTTTATGTTTCAATTCTACTGGTAGATGACATGTTTTTCTAAAAATTAATCCATATGGGGACATTCCTATAGGAGTTTTATAAGCAGTTTTATATGCCCATAATGCAGTTTCTAGTCTAGCAGACCAATCAAATTTATAAAGATCTACAACTTTTTCTAAAATGCGTTTAATTTCACAATTCGATATTTCTGTTAAACTACTAGTTTGAGGATGATAAGAAGTGGAGATTCAATCCATTATATCATATTTCTTGATTAATTTTTTGATTTTTTTATTCCTGAAATGAGATCCTCTATCAGTAATGATTACTCTCGACATTTCATATCTTGTAAAAATATTTTTAATTAAAATTTTAGAAACAGTCTAAGCGTCACATCTAGGCACAACAATAGCTTCAATCCACTTAGACATATAATCAACAGCAAGTAATATATAAAAATTTCCAAATGAAGGCATAAATGGTCCCATAAAGTTTAATCCCCACACATCAAAAATTTCAACTTCTAAGGTGTAATTTAGAGGCATTTCATATCTTCTAGAAATATTTCCTACTCGTTGACATCTACCATAATTTTTAATATATTCATTAATATCTCTAAAAACAGTAGGTTAATAAAATCCAACTTGCAAAATTTTATATGCAGTTCTATTTATTCCAAAAATGTCTTTCAAATTCAGAATCATGGCATCTTTCAATTATCTGTTGAGTTTCTTCATAAGACACACATCTTCTAATAATAAGAATCTTTACATTATTTATATAAATATGGGTCATCCCAAAAATAGAAATTTGAATCATATATAAATTTCTTTAATTTTATTGTTTATACGCATTTGAGTCATCCTAAAAATAGTCTTTCAAATCATAGATAAATTTCTTTAACTGCGGATTCCTGATATCATGTGGTAGAATGTGACTTACAATATAGTTTACTATATCAGTATATTACGGTACATCCATTTCATCAATACTATATAAATGTTCATTAGGAAAATTTTCTAAAATTTCATTTGTAAAATAGTTAATATTCTTATTTCTGTTTAAGACAAATGATCAGCTATTTGATTATCATTTATCTTTCTATCTACCATGATAAAATCAAACTCTTGTAGTAGAAGTATCCATCTAATTCATCTTGGTTTAATATTCTTCTTTTGCATCAAGTATTTAATAGCAGAATGATATTTATGCACTATACATTTAGTTTCAATTAAATAAGATCTAAATTTATCAAAAGCATAAACAATAGCTAATAACTCTCTTTCAGTAGTAGTACAATTAATTTGAGCATTATTTAGAATTTTTACTAGCATAATATGTAACTTTAAAATCTTTGTCATGCCTTTGTCATAATACAACCCTAATAGCATAATCACTAGCATCACATATTTCAAATGGTTTCTCTCAGTTAGGTGGTACTATTCTACGTGCACTGATTAATTTTTTCTTTAATAATTCAAATGATGTTATGCATTCCTTATTAAAATCAAATTTCATATATTTTTCTAAAAATTGGCATAGGGGTTTAGTTATTTTTAAAAATATTTTTATGTAGCGCATGTAAAAACCAACATGTCATATAACATTATTAAGATGTGGTAAATTTTCTATAACTTGAATTTTTGCAGGATCTACTTCCATGCCATTTTTAGAAATTTTATGCCCAAGAAAAATACCTCCTGCAACCATAAATTGACATTTTTCCCAATTTAAGACTAGGTTGATTTTTTCACATACTTCCAGAACTTTTTTTAAATTATTAAGACATAACTCAAACGAAGTCCCAAATACAAAAAAAAAATCATCCATAAACACTTCCATTTCATGCTCTATATAATTGCTAAAAATTGACATCTTTTAAATGTTGCAGGTGCGTTGCATAGTTTAAAAGGTATTCTACGAAAAGCAAATGTTCTATATGGGTTTGTGATACACCTAAAATATATAGTATTTTCAGACACATTTTTATACCTATTTTTGATATATTGCACTTTAATGGAAGGTATTTTTGTGTTTTTCTTGCAGATACAAGTAAAAATGAAAAAAAAAAGCTTAAGAGAGTGAAAAAGAATCAAATTTGAAACAAAAAAGTGAAAAATTGTGCCAAACATATTTGGCGCCTAAGCACCGGTTAAACAAAGAAGGTCGCACCTAAGCGACAAGACCCCGCGCTTAAGCGCCAGTGGCAGTTACTAGACAAGTAAAATCGGTTTTCACAAATTTCGAAGAGGTTTTTGAGGCACCCATTGGCTTAATAGGTGGTTGTAACTACCATGGATGAAAATTATCATGAAAGAATGAGTCTCTTGGGCAAATACAATGGATCATGACACATTTTGAAGAGATCCCAATGCACCTCTTTGAAAACTATAAAAGAAAGAAGAGGAGACTTAGAAAGAGTCTTGAAAATATTGGCAAGTCTTAAAAGTTCTTTTCTGAGGAGTTTGTTCAGAGAGATTTTCAGGAACAACTTTTTATTTACTTTATCATTTTTGTTATTTTATTTTGAGTGATTGTAAAAGAGAAGAGATTCAAAGGAACTTCAAGAGTTTGGTGGAGGACTTGAGATAAGTTTTTATCTTTTTTTAGGCTATTTTTGGTTTTAATCGATACTTGTTGTTGGTTTGACAATGATTTCTTCTTTTAAACTAAAGTGTTGTTTTGTTTTCTCCATGGATTCAGAGTATTTTTCTTTATCTTTCTTCTTAAAATGATAAGTAATTAAGTTTTGAATAGAAGTTGTGGAGAGCATTGATCTTTAATGTTGGAAGAAGTTGTGATAATTTAAATCCATGCACTTCATTTACTTCTTGATTTGGCCANGCTATTTTTGGTTTTAATCGATACTTGTTGTTGGTTTGACAATGATTTCTTCTTTTAAACTAAAGTGTTGTTTTGTTTTCTCCATGGATTCAGAGTATTTTTCTTTATCTTTCTTCTTAAAATGATAAGTAATTAAGTTTTGAATAGAAGTTGTGGAGAGCATTGATCTTTAATGTTGGAAGAAGTTGTGATAATTTAAATCCATGCACTTCATTTACTTCTTGATTTGGCCAATCCAAATGATAAAATTTATTGTGAGAACATGTAAGAACCAGGTTGGTATTGTCTCAGTCAATAATTGAAAAAAATCACATGGGGTTATATGAATGAGAATGTAGTTCATATGATTGAGTGCAAATAAATAGAAAAATATTCTTTGATGGTTGTAGAGTTAGAGGACTTTAAAGTGACAGGTTAAAGCCTCCCCAACTTGGTTTATTGTTTTAGCTTCTGATACGAGAATGTTAGCCCCCAGGTGGAGGGAATCGAGGGAACTCTAGAGTGAGAGCTAGTATCTTACTGCCTAGCCGATCTTCAGAACTATTCAAACTTTAAATTAGTCAATGTTCTTTATAGCATCTCCCATCTAGCCGGTCATCATAACTATTCAAACTTTAAATTAGCCAATGTTCTTTATAGCATCTCTAGTAAGGGTTAGTCGGTCTTCAGAACTATTCAAACTTTAAATTAGCCAATATTCTTTATAGCATCTCTAGTTCGTGTTAGCCCCCTGGTGGAGGGAATCGAGGGAACTCTAGAGTGAGAGCTAGTATCTTCCCTGCCTAGCCGGTCTTTCAGATAACTCTGGAGTGAGAGCTAGTATCTTCCCTGCCTAGCCGGTCTTCAGAACTATTCAAACTTTGCTCTAGAGTGAGAGCTAGTATCTTCCCTGCCTAGCCGGTCTTCAGAACTATTCAAACTTTAAGGAGGGAATCGAGGGAACTTTAGAGTGAGAGCTAGTATCTTCCCTACCTAGCTGGTCTTCAGAACTATTCAAACTTTAAATTAGCCAATATTCTTTATAGCATCTCTAGTAAGGGTAAAGAATATTTTTACTCCTATTTGACACAATACAATTTGCATACTTCCATAACAAAATTCCTATATTTATTACTGATTCTTGATAAGAAGAAAAATATTTTCATATTAAGTACTTTTCTTCTACAAAAACTTTAGTTATTTTTTAGTATTTCGTTAAAATATCAAAAATATTTAAATTTTAAATTCCTGCAAAAAATTTTTTTAGTTTAAGTAATTATCTTTTTTAAAAATAGAAAAACTTTTTAAAAAGTGCATATTGCATAATCTTCCCGTGGGTTCGATATTCAGGTCTTAATCAAAAAGTCCTATATTACTTGATAACGATACGTATACTTGCGTAGTATCCCAATATAAATATATAAAAATTTAAAAGTTAAATTCTTATTTTTCTTTAGGATCAAGTTTTTTGTTTTGTTGCAAAATAAGGAAATATAAGTGAAAAATACCATCATAACTATTGTTATACTGTGCATAAGCATTAGGTACGGGATCAAGTTTTTCAAGCCATTGTCGGGGAAGAAAACTAAGTAAATTTCTATTTTAGAAAGTTTTATTTAAACTTTAAATATTGTATCTCATTTTGTATGTTTTATTTTATTTTATTTTATTTTATTTTAGTGTATGTGTAGTTCAGGTTATGAATGACTAATGCCCTACGATTCTGAATTAGAAAGAACTATTAGAAAAATCAGAAAAAAAATTAAAAATCTTGAAAAATCCAAAAAAATTACAGAAATGACAAACAAAAATAATCAAAATGCTGAAATTCATTAAGAGTTTAGACATTTAAGAGATTATGTCAACTCTACTGTAGATGAACTTCATTATAGTATTCAAAAACCTTTTGTAGTGGCTAATTCATTTGAACTTAAACCTGTTATTATCCAAATGGTATCAAATAATCAGTTTGAGGGATCACCAACAGGATATTCAAATTTATATTTTACCAATTTTTTAGAATTGTGTGCTACATTTAAATACGATGGTGTTTCAGATGATGCCATAAGACTTAGGTTATTTCCTTTCTTACTGAGGGATAAAACTAAGATGTGGTTGAATTTGTTAGCACCTAGATCTATCAGAACTTAGGGTGATTTAGCACAAAAATTCCTTGTTAAATATTTTCCACCATAAAAAACTGTGAAGCTTAGAAATGATATTACATCTTTTAATCAGTTTGAAGGGGAATCTATTTATGAAGCATGGGAATGACTTAAAGAACTCTCAAGAAAGTGTCCACACCATGTTATACCCGATTGGTTAATAACTCAAACCTTTTATAATGGATTAATTGTTTCTTTTAGATCTATTATCGATGTCACTGCTAGTGGTTCATTGATGTCAAAACCATTTCATGACGCTTATGCTTTAATTGAAAAGATGACTACCAATAATTTTGAATGGCTTTCTGAGAGGTTAAATCCAAAGAAAGTAGCCAACATTCATGAAACTAATGCATTTACTATGTTGGCAAATCAAGTTGCTCCAATTTCAAATAAGTTAGACCAATTCGGAATGAATTTTTCTCAACCAATTTCCATGATTGAAGAGAATTCATTAGACCAAATGGTAGATTCTCAAACATCATTAGAAACTTTGAATGTCATAAATAATAAGCAAAATAACCCATATTTCAATTATTATAACCCAGGTTGGAAGAATCATCCCAACTTTAACTGGAATAACAATTTGGGTGGTAATAATCAGCAATGAGGGAACAACCAAGTAAACCCATTGAAAAACTGGAACAACCAAGTGAATAATAGTTATAGATTTACTTATCCTCCAGGAATCAATAGTAATACACAATTTAAGGATACAAATTTGTCTACATAAGAAGTGGTGTTACAAATGGGTAATCAGTTACAAAGTTAAGGAGCTACAATTAGAAATATTGCAAAATCGCAAGTTCAAGGAACACTTTCTAATAATATTGAATCAAATCCAAAAGACCAGAATAAAGAGCAAGTTAAAGCCGTACAACTTAGAAGCGGAAGAGAGTTGGAAGATTAATTCAAAAAGAGATTGAATTTGAGAGAGAAGAAATTGAAGAATCAAAAGAGGACGCTCCGAAAGATTTTGAAAGACCTATTTCTTCACCGAAAATTGATTTAGAAAAATCACCACCTCCATTTCCTTAGAGACTTCGACAACAGAAGTTGGATAAGCAATTTTCAAAATTTTTGGAAATATCTAAGAAGCTTACAATCAATATTCCATTTATTGAAGCCTTAGAACAAATGTCAAGCTATGTAAAGTTTATGAAGGATATTCTCAACAGAAAAAGGAAGTTTAAAGATAATGAGACTGTTGCACTTAATGAGGAGTTATTGCTATAGTTCAGAAGAAACTCCCTTAAAAGCTTAAAGATCATGGTCGCTTTACGATTCCATTTGCAATAAGAAACAGATTTTATGGGAATGCTTTATATGATTTAGATGCAAGCATTAATCTTATATCATTATCAATATTTAAAAGATTAGGATTAAGAGAAATAACCCCTACTACTGTAACTCTACAGTTAGTAGATCGTTCCATAACCTATCCTAAAGAAGTTATAAAAGATGTCCTAGTGAAAGTAGATCAATTTATCTTTCCTGTTGATTTCATTGTGTTAGATATGAAGAAAGATAAAGAGATACCTATCATTTTGGGGAGACCTTTCCTAGCCATAGGAAGAGTAATGATAGATGTGCAGAAGGGGAATTAACAATGCACATCAATGATCAAATTGTTACTTTTAACATTTAAAAATCAATGAAATACCCTCCAAAAGGTGAAGATGATGAATGTTATAGAATGGATGTTACAAGATATCTGAGCGAATGTGTTGACCTCATTTTTGGTTGAGGTTTAGTTTTTCCTCTTTAATAGCCTAGGGTCTAGCCATAGGACTTTTCCTGTTGACTATTCATAGAAAACTAGACATAGCACCCTCACCATTAGAAATTCTACCCTTTTCTTTACTCAACTTGAAGTTCCACATGTTGGTCTCAACCTCTAAGTACTTAGTAGATGAGGTCAATATGAGGGAAACTTAGTGTGAGTCACACTTAGGATTGCTGGACCTTAGGGTTAGCCCTCGGTGCTGGTCTGGAGCTAAGTCACTCACTAATCTCATCTACACTCACAATCACTCACAACCCTGAACTCAAATTGCTAGTCTAGATCCCCTGATCTTTTGGGATACTCATGTAGATGGTCCCCTAAACCTACTAGCCCTAGGGTTATGATTTACCTAAGACCTCTATGTTGAGGACCCAAAATGGAGTTTCCTTTGGTCCATGGCTTATTGGTGATAATTGGTACCTCAACTCTACCAAAATACTCATCTTGGCCTTTTACCCCTAAGACACCCCAAAATTATCAAAATACCCCTCCATAGCTCCAAATCCCAAAAATTTAAAAAATTCCCAGAAAATCCCAATAAATCCCAAATGTTCCTAATTTCATTTCTTTTAACTAGCTCATGACCCAAATTGGCCAATTTGACCATCTTTAACCAAAATCCCCAAATTGCCCTTTAAAGACCCAAATTTCCAAAATCCAACTCAAATGTCCATAAATTTGATCTCAATTGAGCCCAATTCCAATCATAAACTCAAATTAACTTTTGATATGACCAAACTAAACCAAATTCAAGCTCAATTGGTCCATGATTTGAGCTCAATTTTGATTTGGGTCAAAACCCCAATTTTGACCATATGACTTAATCTCACCAAATTGAACCCACAACCTAGTCAATTGGCCTCGATTAATATTGAAAAATCTTTATAACATTCCTATACATCAAAATCAACCATTAATTGGCCTTTTTGAAGCCTCAAATCCATTTGATTTTGGCCTAAATCCAAAATTCCCAAATTTAGCCCCAAATTGATAATTCCACAAATTTCACCCAATTGATTGCCTTAACCTCCAAATTGGCATTCAATTCATGTTGAAAACTCACATTTCACCCAATTGATTTCCTTAACCTCCATATTGGAATCCAATTCATGTTGGAAACTCTTAATGAGGTCCCTATTGACTATTTATAACAATCAATTTGGACTTAGCCCAAGGCTAACCCAAGCTAGACCCAAACCTAGCCCAACATGATTGACCATTAAAAATAATCAATTTGGACTTAGCCCAAGGCTAACCCAAGCTAGACCCAAGCCTAGCTCAACATGAAAACTCTTCATGAGGTCCCTATTGACAATTTACAATAATCAATTTGGACTTAGCCCAAGGCTAACCCAAGCTAGACCCAAGCCTAGCTCAACATGACCAAATTGATTAAAAGTTCAAAATTCCTTCAAATTGACCTTTCAATTGGCTCAAAACCACTTCCATCCTTCACCAAAGTTGTACCTTGTGATAATCTACACCAAATGAAACAATAAATTGAGCCAATTGACATGGCTAACCTAGCCCAAACTCAAGTTTTGGTCATTTGCACCCACTGGGNTGGACTCAATCCCCATCCTCCTTGAACCCCAACGAACGTGTCGAGCACCTCTGATTGAAGCCTCCCTTCTCAGAGCAAAGGTATAAAACTCCTCCTCCTTCCGAGCTTATTTTGATTCTCCATTTACTTAAACTTGATTTCATGGTACCTTAGCCGTATAGATGTGTTCGTCTCGCTTAGACGAGTCCATAGGATCAAACCCGAGGTGATTTAGTTGAGTCTAGGCCGAGATCTTAAGGTTTTAGTTTGGACGGGCACGGGATTATTCTATCGGGGACGATGACAGGGAACCGTTCGATCAAGCGTGTATCAAACGGACGGGGGAGATCAAGTCGAACGGCGCTTCGAGACATGAATAGAAGGCCGAGTAAGCAAGCTACGTGGACGACGACATCCAACCAGAGCCCGTTATGCATGCTTTCAGAGTCGTCGTAGGTTGAGGTGGCACGCGCGGTTTAAATAGAAAAATAGGGGTATTTTCTTATCTATTTAATCCCCAAAACTTCAAAAATACATAACTTTGTGTAGAGAAATCACAAAAATAAAATAAAAATACCCACTTGCTCAGTGAACAGAGGAGATAAATGTGAAATATTTTTCAAGTCCATTTGATGCATAAAATATTTTTAATTAATTAAATACTATTTGGAATCATTTGATTCTTCATGCATATTGACACATCAACTTGGTTTGAAATTTTGACATATTGTAGCCTCTGTAAGGGGGAACATTCTCTGATTTTCCCAAAGTTAGAAGGTTCCTATACAGAGATCCATATTTTTCAAGTTATTTCACATTATTTCCTTAAAATAATCACCCTATACAGAGACCCATATTTTTCAGGTTATTTCACATCATTTCCTTAAAATAATCATGGAAATTAGCATATTGGGTTATTAAATCCCAAGAAAATTTGGGAAGTTCTACCATGACCAGAGAAACCTTTGGAAATAATTTCATGAGTCAAGTCATTTAAAATATCCTTAAATTTTTTAAATACTAAATCACTAAGACAATTAATTTTGAAAAATATAAACATTTGAATGACTTGATTTTTTATCTTCACTATGATTTATGATCCAGAGAACTCATCATAAAAGTTTCAAAATATTTTGAGTTCATTTAATAACCTAAATAATTTTTAAAGGCTAAAAATGAGTTTACACTAAAATAATTCCAATAAATCAAAAAAAAATTCAGAAAAATATTAAATTTATTTCTCTAAGTTCTCTGACCTTAGAGAAATTTTTCAAAAATATAAAACTTAATTTTCACTGCCTAAAATATTTTATTTTTATTAAATAGCCCAAAATTTAAAATAATTCTAATAAATCACAGAAAATTCAAAAAATTGTTATATTTGATCCAAAGGCTTCTCTGGTCTAAGTATACTTCCAATAAAAATTTCAAGGGATTATAATTTACCTTGGTCAAGTTAGGAATTTTCTTTGAAAAATCCAATTTTTTGCATTAAAATTAGAATTTACCTTGGTCAAGTTAGGAATTTTCTTTGAAAAATCCTATTTTTGCATGAAAATAAATATATAAATTAAATTATCAGAACTCTACTTTTCCTGCTCTTCATAAATGCACTCACATGCATTTTCAAGTTTCAGGTGGTGGAACGAGAAGACTCGCCAGGTAGCTTTTACAGTTTATAGTATCGTCTTTCTTCTGTCTTTTCCTTACATGTTTCATGCTTGCATTTACCTACATAAACTTGCATGTTAACCATAACCATAANTTTCCTTATATGTTTTATGCTTGCATTTACCTACATAAATTTGCATGTTAACTATAATCATAACCAAAACTAAAACTAAAATCAACCAAGATAAAATTTACCGCCACAACATTCAAAATATAAAACAACTCAAAATTTAATCTCAAACATCACATAAAACTACCCGCTACAACATTCAAAATTTGCAACTAAATTCGAAATATAAAACAACTTAAAATTTAATCACAAACATCACACAAAACCACAACTTCAACTAAATTTAAATATAAAACAGCTCAAAATTTAATCACAAACATCACACAAAACTACAATTGCAACTAAATTAAGACGTCTCTATCTGATGATCGAGAATCCCTCAGAGGAGGTAACCTACGGTTGCTAACGAGGCTTCCCACAGTCTTGATGATCGGGAATCCCTCGGAGGAGGTAACCTACGGTTGCTAACGAGGCTTCCAATGGTTTAAATGAAATCAAAATTTAATCACAAACATCACATAAAACTACAACTTCAACTAAATTAAGATGTCTCTATCGATGACTGGAATCCCTCGGAGGAGGTAACCTATGGTTGCTAACGAGGCTTCCCACAGTTTAAATGAAATTATGGAACCCATTAAGTTGGGTTTGATAAGTTCATTTGGACTAAGTGAATCCAATAGAAAATAGTGATGCCCTCATAAAATTTAAAGAACTTCAACCATAGGGTCACCTGATTTGATATTATAGCTTGACACACTAGATAACTCAAACTCGTCGCGGAAGGAGCTTGGAGCTAGCATGGTGGGCAGCACGACCATCNCATTTCATGCTTGTGTTTACATACATAAACTTGCATGTTAACCATAACCATAAATCAAAACCAAAATTAAAATCAATCATGATAAAATTCACCGCCACAACATTCAAATTATAAAACAACTCAATATTTAAACACAAACATCACACAAAACAACAACTTCAACTAAATTTAGACGCCTCTATCGGATGATCGGGAATCCCTCGGAGGAGGTAACCTACTGTTTCTAACTAGGCTTCCCACGGTTTAAATGATATTATGGAACTCATTAAGTTGGGTTTGTTAAGTTTATTTGGACTAAGTGAATCCAATAGAAAATAGTGATGTCGGAACGAGGGAACCGTAAGATCCTAACCTGTGTCNAAAACCAAAACTAAAATCGACCAATATAAAATTCACCGTCACAACATTCAAAATATAAAACAATTCAAAATTTAATCACAAACATCACACAAAACCACAACTTCAACTAGATTAAGATGTCTCTATTGGATGATCAGGAATCCCTCGGAGGAGGTAACCTACATTTGCTAACGAGGCTTTCCAAGGTTTAAATGAAATTATGGAACTCATTAAGTTGGGTTTGATAAGTTCATTTGGACTAACTGAATCCAATAGAAAATAGTGATGCCGGAACGAGGGAACCGTAGAATCCTAACCGGTGTCGCATCAACTTTAATACGCCCTCATAAAATTTAAGGAACTTCAACCATAAGGCCACCTGATTTGATATTATAACGTGACACACTAGATAACTCAAACTCATTACGGAAGGAGCTTGGAGCTAGCATGGTGGGCAGCACGACCATCTTCAACAGCGAAATCTGTCTTCCCCAGCTAAACCAATCTTCCTTCCTTAGACTTAAAGAACAAAGTCATAGGACTTCAAGGTTGCTTGCTTATGCAACGTAAATACTAATCTTATCTTTAGACCTTTGCATAGCCCTGTTATACAATATAAGCCCTAACTCGTCTTAGGATTCTGAGGTTGTCGTTTGTTACGACCTAAATCATCTTTAGGCCTTTGTATAGCTCTGTTGTACAATATAAGCCCTAACTCGTCTTAGGATTCCGAGGTTGTCGTTCGTCACGACCTAAATCCTCATTCCAGGCTATTTGTGTCATCATTTCACATGAATGTAAGCCCTAACTAACAAAATTGATAGGATGAAACACCTAAATATTTCTCCTTAAAACTGAAGCAAAACATTAGGATAGCTTAGGAAGTCACCGAGGTTCTCCTCTGGATCCATGACATCCCTTAGTTCTTCTTCCTTTGGATTCTAATAAAATGTTCCAAATTTGAACCAATCCGCTTGCACACCTCTATGTCCGATTTCGTTGAAGAGTCTGGGGTTCTCCTCTGGATCCATGACATCCCCTAGTTCTTCCTCCTTTGGATTCTACAATAAAAGTTCTAAATTTGAACCAATCCCCTTGCACACCTCTATGTCTGATTTCGTTGAAGAGTTACCCTTTGAAATTTCTTGAAGATAATATTTCTTGATTTTTATCAAGAGTTTTCTTAAGTGACTTTGCCCTTTGAAATTCCTTGAAGATAATATTTCTTGATTTTTATCGAGAGTTTTCTTAGGTTGCTTTTTCGAAATTCCTTGAAGATAATATTTCCTGATTTTTATCGAGAGACTTCTTAGGTGAGTTTGGTCATTCTTTGAAGATAATATTTCCTGATTTTTATCGAGAGTCTTCTTAGGTGACTTTGGTCATTTAGGATCTTGAAGAAAATATTTCTTGATTTTTATCGAGAGTTTTCTTAGGTTGCTTTGGTCATTTAAGATGTAATTAACTATAGGGGTTTGCCCTTATAGGAAGCATGTATGAACCCAGCTTAATATAAACCCTATTTAATCCTTTAT
Organism: Phalaenopsis hybrid cultivar; assembly: GCA_002079205.1. NCBI lineage: Eukaryota > Viridiplantae > Streptophyta > Magnoliopsida > Asparagales > Orchidaceae > Phalaenopsis > Phalaenopsis hybrid cultivar. The sequence continues at coordinate 178,788 of JXCR01148897.1, forward strand.
ATTAAATAGAGGAACTTGTCGGCAAATACAAAGGTTTCGCAGACCAAACGGACGTCATACTTTCCTTAGTATTTTTGAACGAGCCTCATCCTCAATTCTTGTGTTTATCCTTCAGGATAGATACAGGATTTGAGGTACAATGCTCTTTCATTTTAAACTATGAAAAATATGGGGTCAGTTTGATTTCATAATT
>JXCR01148897.1:182338-209114 GCA_002079205.1 Phalaenopsis hybrid cultivar
TTTATCTAAAGCATACACAATTGCTAGTAACTCTTTTTCAGCAAAAGTATAGTTAATTTGTGCCTCATTAAGACTTTTACAAGCGTATTATATTACTTTAAAAATATCTTCATAACTTATTCCAAGAACAGCTCCAATAGCATAATCACTAACATCACACATAAGTTCAAATGGTTTCTCCCAGTTTAGTGAAACTATAATAGGGGCTGTGATTAATTTTTCATTTAATAACTCAAGGCATTTAAATAACTTTAAATAAATTCTAATTTCTTGTTCTTTACTAAAAGTTGGCATAAAGGTTTAGTAATTTTTGAAAAATCATTAATAAAACGCCTGTAAAATCAAACATGTCCAAGAAAAATCCTAACCTGTCTTACATTAGTAGGAGGTGTTATTTTAGATATAACTAGAATTTTTGCAGGGTTTGTTTCCATACCATCTTCTGAAATTTTATTCCCTAACGCAATTCCTACTGCAATCATAAATTGACACTTCTCCCAATTCAGAACCAAATTAGTTCTTTCACATAACTCTAAGACTTTTTCAAGGTAATTTAAGCATGTGTCAAATGATGTTCGAGATACAGAGAAATCATCCATAAATACTTCCAATCCATCATCAATTAACTTGCTAAATATGGACATCATACTTCTCTGGAATGTTGCAAGTGAATTACATAATCCAAAAAACATTCTTCTAAAAGAAAAAGTTCTAAAAGGACTAGTAAATGTTTTCTTTTCTTGATCCTCAGGAGCAATAGGAATTTGATGGTAACCGGTATATCCATCTAAAAAACAAAAATTTTTGTGCCCAGCAAGTATATCGACTATTTGATCTAAAAAGGGTAAAGGGAAGTGATCTTTCCTGGTGACAGTGTTTAATTTTCTATAATCAATGCAAATACACCACCCTGTAACTTGTATGATAGGTATTAATTCATTTTTTTTGTCTCAACAGTCACTCCTCCTTTCTTTGTAACACAATGAATAGGACTTACCCACGCACTATCTAAAATATGATATATAATTCCAGTGTCTAACCATTTCAAAATTTCCTTCTTAACTACTTCTTTCATCATCGGATTTAATCTCCTTTGTGGATCAACTCTTGGTTTATATTGTTCATCTAATATAATTCTGTGCATACAGATTGAAGGACTGATTCCATTAATATCAGCTAAGGTCCAACCAAAAGCTTTCTTATATCTTTTCAATGTATCTAACAGTCTTTGCTCTTGTAGATCATTTGATTCTGAAGATATAATAACAGGTAATGTAAATGAGTCTCATAAGAATACATACTTCAAGTGGCTAGGTAGTATTTTTAACTCAAGTTCAGGTGGTTTTATAATTGATGGGAATAGATTTTTATCGGCATTTTCTGTAATATCCAACATCTCAAATCTTTCTTGAACATAATCTAATTCTTCATTTTGTAATTCGTCCAAAATAACTTTGTCATTCTTTTCAAATTGTTCCTTCTCTACAAAATGTTCTTTAAAATGTTTGTTCAGTAGATGTTCAATAATTTCCATGCGAAAACATTCATTATCTCTTTNCTTGTCTTCCCTAGCTAAACAAATCTTTCTTCCTTAGACTTAAACAACAAAGCCATAGGACTTCGAGGTCGCTTGCTTATGCAACGTAAAATACTCACCTTATCTTTAGGCCTTTGTACAGCCCTACTATACAATATAAGCCCTAACTCGTCTTATCTTATCTTTAGGACTTTGCATAGCCCTGCTATACAATATAAGCCCTAACTCATCTTAGGATTCTGAGGTTGTTGTTTGTCAATCATCTTTAGGCCTTTGCATAGTCCTGCTATACAATATAAGCCCTAACTCGTCTTAGGATTCATCCTTAGGTCTTTGTATAGCCCTGTTATACAATTTAAATCATTATGTCCATCTATTGAAAAACCTCCAGAACTTGAGTTGAAACTACTTCATGAACATTTAAAATATGCCTTTTTAGGAGATTCATCTACTTTACCTGTTATAATTTCCTTAAAGTTAACAAAGGAAGAAGAAGAAAAGCTGATGAAAATTTTGAAAAATTTTAAGAAAGCCTTTGGATGGACAATTTTTGATATTAAAGGAATTAGTCATTCAATTTGTATGCATAGAATTAATTTGGAAGAAAACTGCAAACCCAGGGCTGATCCACAAAGGAGATTAAATCATATTAAGAAAGAGGTCGTTAAGAAAGAAATTTTAAAGTGGTTAGATGTTGGAATTATCTACCCTATTTCAGATAGTGCATGGGTTAGTCCAGTTCACTATGTTCCTAAGAAAGGAGGAGTAATTGTAACTGTGAATGAGCATAATGAGTTAATACCTACTAGACAAGTTACAAGGTGGCAAATATGCATTGATTATAAAAAATTAAATCTTACCACTAGGGAAGATCACTTTTCACTACCCTTTCTAGATCAAATGCTGGATAGACTAGCTGGGCATAAATACTTTTATTTTTTAGATGGATATACCTGTTATCACCAAATTCAAATATCTCTTAAGGATCAAGCGAAAACAACATTTATCAGTCCTTATGGTACTTTTGCTTTTAGAAGAATGCTCTTTGGTTTATGTAATGCCCGTGCTATATTTCAAAGATGAATGGTGACAATTTTTTTGTGATTTAATTGAAAAAAGGATTGAAGTCTTTATGGATGACTTTTTTAGTGTTTGGAACATCATTTGACTCATGTTTAAAATATTTATCTGAAGTTCTTAAGTGCTGTGAAGAAACAAATTTAGTCTTTAACTAGGAAAAATGTCAATTTATGATAGCATGAGGAATTGTATTAGGTCATTAAATATCAAAAAATGGTATGGAAGTAGTTCCTGCTAAAATTCAAGTGATCGTTAATTTACCTTATCCAACAAATGTAAGGGAAATTAGGAGTTTATTAGGACAAGCTGGATTCTACAGGTGATATATTAATGATTTTTCTAAGATTGCTAAGTCTTTATGCCATTTATTGGAGAAAGATATAATTTTCAATTTTGATGAGGAATGTCTAAAAGCTTTTAAATTATTAAAAGAAAAATTAATCACTGCACCAATTATAGTTTCACTAAATTGGGAAAAACCTTTTGAACTTATGTGTGATGCAAATGATTATGCTATTGGAGCTGTTTTAGGACAAAGAGATGATAAAATTTTTAAAGTTATTTACTATGCTAGTAAAACTCTCAATGAAACTCAAATTAATTATACAACTAAAAAAGAGTTATTAACAATATTATATTCCTTCGATAAATTTAGATCATATTTGATTAGAACTCATTGTATAGTACATACAGATCATTCTGCTATTAAGTACTTAATGAAAAAGAAGGATACTAAACCAAGACTTATAAGATGAATTCTTCTTTTACAAGAATTTGATTTTGAAATAGTAGATTGGAAGAGAACTAAAAATCAAATTGCTGATCATTTTTCTAAGCTTGAATTAGAAAAACCACTTTGTTTTAAAAAAGAAATTAATGAACAATTTCTAGAAGAAAAATTGTTCACTGTAAATGAGCGGTGTGTTCCGAGGTATGCCGACATTGTGAACTATATTGTTAGTGATCTTAAACCCTATGGAATGACATATCAACAAATGAGGAAATTTATTTCTGAAGCTAAGACTTATTTTTGGGATGACACATATTTATATAAACAAGGAAATGATATGATCATTCGAAGATGTATACCATTAGAAGAAACTTATGAAATTATCCAAAAATGTTATAATTCTGATTTTAGGGGACATTTTGGTGTTGATAAAATAACATACAAAATTATACAATCTCAATTTTATTTGCCTACAATTTTTAGAGATGTTAATGCTTATATTGAAACTTGTGATAGATTTCAAAGAGTAAGCAATATTTCTAGAAGAAATGAGATGCCCCTCAATTATATTCTAGAAGTTGAAATATTTGATGTTTGAGGAGATTAGATTTTATGGGACCATTTATACAATCTTTCAAAAATTTATATATTATGTTAGTAGTGGACTATATATCCAAATGGATAGAAGTTGTTGCTTTACCTCAATGTGATGCTCAAAGTGTTGCAAATTTGTTTAAAACGAACATATTTTGTAGATTTGGGATTCCGAGAGTTATCATTACTGATGGGGGAAGTCATTTCAGAAATGCCATTATAGAGAATTTTTTAAGGAAATATCATATAAATCATAGGATTGATATTGCTCATTGTCCACAGACAAGTGGTTTGACTGAATTATCCAATCAGGAAATTAAAAGAATTATGGAAAAATCTGTGAATCCAACAAAAATGGATTGGTCAATCAAACTTACCTATGCTTTGTGGGCTTATAGGACTGCATATAGAACTCCTATAGGAATGTCTCCATATAGGCTAATATTTGGGAAAGCGTTTGTGGGCTTATAGGACTGCATACAGAACTCCTATAGGAATGTCCTCATATAGGCTAATATTTGGGATGCGGGCTTATAAGATTGCATATAGAACTCCTATAGGAATTTCCCCATATAGGCTAATATTTGGGAAAGGTTGTCACTTACCAGTTGAACTTGAGCATAAAGCATATTGGGCTATTAAAACGTTCAATTATAATTTAAAAGATGTTGGTGAGAAAAGATTGTTACAATTAAATGAGCTTGAAGAGATAAAGAATGAATCTTATGAGAGTGCCAAGATTTATAAAGAAAAGATGAAGATGTGGCATGATCGAAATGAAAGTGCTAAGATTTACAAAGAAAAGATAAAAATGTGGCATGATTAAAGGATTCTTACTAAAAATTTTCAGCCAGGGCAACAAGTTTTGCTATATAATGCGGAACGGTGAAAATGTGGCATGATCGAAAGATTCTTACTAAAAATTTTTAGTCAGGGCAACAAGTTTTGCTATATAATACAATGTTAAGATTATTTCCAGGCAAACTTAAGTCTAAGTGGATGGGCTTATTTGTTGTGATAAAAGTTTATCCTTATAGAGCTGTGAATATTAAAGATCCTAATTCTGAGAAAATTTTAAAAGTGAATGGACATAGACTGAAACCTTATTATATAGGGGATCAACATAAATATAATGATGGAATGAAGTTGGGTCAGCCAGAATGAGCACTGGTTACGTCGGGGGCTGACGACGTAAAACCAAGCGCTTTGTGGGAGACAACCCATAGTTATCAGTGTATTTTTGCTTTGATTGTTGTTTTGAGTCTGATTAAGAAATTTGGGGTAGTATTTTTGAGTTTATTATGTGCTAGTAATGATTTTTAGACTTTATTTAGCGACCTAGACATGTTAGAATGAGAATTTGGACGTTAAGTTGATTGGTGCAAAAATGTACCCTGACGCTTAAGCGTTGGATCCGGTGTTTAAGCGCGGCAGTTTAATCACATGTGTAAATTTCGATTTCTAGAAGGTATAACTGCAATTTAGTTGGAATAAACGTCTCTTGGCAGTTTCTAGTCATGCTTAGAAGTTATGAGGGGGAATTGGGCCTATAAATAGAAGGGGTTTGTGAAGGAATTTCACCTCGGATTATTTTTAGCTCTAAAAGCCTAAGAAAAAGAGAGATTTAGAGAAAATGTCTTCATGGGAGATGGATTTAAAGAAGAAGGAAGAAGCCACGAGGAATAAGTTCATTAGTGAAAGTACACAGGAGATGTATAACAGTTTCTTAACCTTTAGTATTGAAGGGATATCAGAGAAGATCAACAAGATGGAGAATACTATATCTGTATTAGAGACTTAGGTGATTGAATTGCATGCTCATCTATAACATATTGCGTGGCAAATTAGGATGCATTTTATCCATACCAGTTATGTAGAGGAAGCAGATGAAGCGACGTTCCTTAAGAAAAGTGGATCGAAGATGATAATATTAAAGCTCGTCACCACCATTCATTTTATCAACTCTATATTCCTGGAGAAACTACTGAGAGACAAGAATTTGTTTCTTCTAATGAAGAGTGGCATTAAGTTAAGTGTTAGAAATTATGTGTTTGGAGTCATGTTTTTAAGTTAAGTGTTTATTTCTTGTTTTTAGTGTTTGTGTCACTTATGTGTTTAATTGTAAATGTGTGTTAAGTGTTTTGTACTTAGGAAATTTTTCTCATCCAAGATTGTGTGTTAAGTGTTTTATACTTAGGAAAATTTTCTCATCCAAGACTATTTGGAGAGAAGAACTAAGTGTTAAATGTCTACTTAGGAAAATTTTCTCATCCAAGACTATTTGGAGAGAGAACTAAGTTTTAAATGTGTTTGAAAATTTTCTCATCCAAGACTATTTGGAAAGAGAACTAAGTGTTAAATGTGTTTGTACTTGAAAATATAAGTTTATTTTTATGAAAATTTGTGTTATTTTTAGCCTCAATTTGAATTAATTATTATGGAGAATTTTGAGAGAGAAGGGAGTTATAGGAAGTAAAAATAGTCATTTAAGTGAAATGAGAACATTTAGTGGGTGGTTTACTTAGGATTAGTGAATTTTACTTAAAAATTAAAAATTTCAAAAATTGTGCACTGGCGCCTAAGCGCCACATCTCGCGCTTAAGCGCGAGCCAACCAGAGAGGCATGCGCATAAGCACCACGTACCCGCGCTTAAGCACCGGTTCACAAAAACTAGTTCGTGAACAGTTAAAAGTGAATTTTAAGTCCGAAAATATCATTTTTAACGCCTCTTACCGTCTTCCCCAACTCAAGTTCGCGATTTTGAGGGCTAGGGAAAGTGGAATTTGAAGATTTCTTAGTGGAATTGAGTGAGATTTGCTAGATCCAAGTTCCTTGAGGTAAGATCTTTACTTCTATGCAAAAAATTTGGATTTTCACCATATATTTTAAGCACATTTGGAAGATTTCAAAAATTTACTATTCATGGTGAAAAGTGAAGAAAAATCTATGGAAATTGCTTGGAAAGTTTAGTTTAGTGATTTAAACTTAATTTTTAAAGTTATTTTTAGAATTTATCAAATTTGTAGAATGACACCAATAATGAAAAGGAGCAGAGGAAAGAGCTCATTTGATTCGAGCAAATTTGTCAGTTCAAAGGCTCAGTATCAATATAATGACACTCTACAGTCACGAAATTTGATTCAGGAGCTATGTTTTAAGAGTCCATGTAGAGAAGTAGAAAACCTGATAGTCCACCAACAATGTGAACATTTTTGTTGTTTCTCTGCTATCGCAGTGATTTTTGTTGTAAGGCAGTTCTATGCAAATCTCACAGAGGCTGAGGACGATCGAGTTATGGTTCAAGGGAAGTTGGTACCTTTTACTCCAATTGTAATCAACTTATTTTACCATTTACCACCATATAATTTGTGTTTTATGTGAATTATAGTCCTACGGAAGCGGAGTTAGACGAGATTATTTCATACTTGACTATTGGAAGAGGACTTTGGAAGATTACCAAAGAGAAGAGAGTAAATTTCCCAACTTCAAAAGCCTGACACTATTTCATTTATGCTCGTCTGCTTCCAACCAATCATCTCAGTGAAGTGACCAGAGAGAGAGAGCAACATTGAATTATTATATTCAGGAGGGAAAACCCATCAACATAGAGGCTTTGATTTATCAGAGTATCATCAGTTTTGCTACAACTGCTACTACTGCAGGTATGTATTTGCTTCCTTGATATTTTTTTATGCGAACAGGCTAGAGTTAAGTATGATAATTGGGAGGAAGTTCTATTTCCTCTAAAGTCCATCATGAAGGTGAATGTGAAGTATTATTCTAAGCATTCAATTTTTGGCTGGAGAGGAGGATTTTCCAGAAGTTATGGATTAGAAACGTCTGCTGCATACCTCTGTTGCATCTTCATCTAGACCATCTACTTCACGTGCTTCTACATCTAGAGGTGATACCAAGACTCATGATGAGTTATTGCAGAAGATGATGGATAATATCAATTTTACCACTGATAAGGTACAAAATTTAGAGCGTTTTGCAGATCATAATAATAGTTATAATAGAAGGAAGAGTGATTATGAAGAGAAATTCCACTCATCTTTGGAGAGCCTGGTTAATGGTGAATCAGGAGTGCAATTTCCTCCATATCCTCTATATCATGATTATGAGCCTACAGAAAAATAGTACAGCGATGATTATGAGGATGAAGAGTAGAGCTGAGAGATTCATTTTATGATTGTAATATGATATGAACTATGCGGTCTGAGCTTGCTACATTTGCATCTGTGTTGTTCTGGACTATGTTGTGTTTTGGACCTTTACGTTTTATTAGTATTATGACGTTTGTGGTAGTTAATATTTTATTTTTAAATTTTAGGGTAGTAACTATTGCTTTATGTTTAGTGCCGTGATTTAGTTAGTTTAGAACTTAATTTAATTTCATATCTGTTATAAGGTAGAAAATCTTGCTAGCTTAGATCTTAAACTTGAAATTTAGAAATTGATGCCCTGTATTTTTCTTTTATCATGTTAGTGTGTTGTTTGCTTTTATACCTCTTGTTTAGAAGTCTATTTGAATCTCTACATGTTAAACTCAAATAAAATGTTAGAAAATTTGATCAAAATTAATTTTACTCCTATCTTTAGTTTTATACTTGTATAATTAGGATGTAAAAATTCATGTTAGCATGTTATTTCAATTTTCATTCCTGTCTATATAATTATGTGATGTTAAATTATTTAATCTGTTAAAAATTTAAGTTTGGGGGGATGAAAAATATTTTTAAAAACTGGAATTTTATTTGTTATCAATTGTACTACAAGTGAATTTGATTTTAAAAGAAAAATTGATTATGTATATGGAGTTATATTAGTGAAGTAAAAATTGATTTTAGAAATGAGTAATAAAATTTAGTTAAAATTTTAAGTAGAGAAGAAAAACTTTAAGTTAAAAATTTTTAGTATAGAAAATAATTAATATAAGCGATTATCTTTTAGTAAGAAAAATTGTATTTTTGAAAAATTTAGATAATTTAGACTTTTATTTTTAATACTTAAATCTTTAGTAAGAAAAATTATATTTTTAAAAATTTTAGATAATTTAGACTTTTATTTTTAATACTTAAATTTCTTTTAATAAAATGATTTTTAAAAACTATTATTATATCTATAAGTAAAAGTTTTATATCAAGACTTTACTTTAGGAACGGAGAAGTGGAATTCAAAATCATTAAAGGCCTATCCAGATATAGTAATCCTTGCCTAAAAAAGAAAAAGAAAAAGAAAAAGAAAAAGGAAAAGAAAAAGAAAAGAAAAAGAAAAGAAATGTAAGGGAGGAGAAGCTTGAGGATTAGTGCCTAATCAAAAATTGGTTCTACATTTGATCTTTCTAAAGTATAAGACTTGATAAAATCTTAAGCTTAAAAACATAATATATTAAGTAAAATTATTTTTAATAAAATTTTTAAGTAGAGAAAATAAAAGAACTAAACCTAAATTTAGAGAACTGACAATATTTCTGAATTAGATATGAACTCATATTTTCATAGTTCTTAATATTAAAAAATTTCAAACTTTAAGTTGGTCTCATTTACTAATCATTTTTTTCTAAATTGGACTACTATATTTCTAAATCTAAATTTTAGTAACTCTTTAAAGAAACTCTCATATACATATCATACATATTTGATTTTTAAAGATTGAAGTGTTACTTAAGGACAAATAACATTTTAAGTTTGAGGGATTTTGATACACCTAAAATATATAGTATTTTTAGACACATTTTTATACTTATTTTTGAGATATTGCACTTTAATGGAAGGTATTTTTGTATTTTTCTTTTAGCTACAAGGAAACATGAAAAAATGCTTAAAAGAGTGAAAAAGGATCAAATTTGGAGCAAAAAGGTGAAAAATTTTGCAAAAGAGTTTTGGCGCTAAGCGCTAGAACCAGCGCTTAAGCATTGGTTAAACAGAGAAGGTCGTGCCTAAGCGCCGAGACCCCGCGCTTAAGCGCCGAGACCCCCCGCTTAAGCGCCAATGGAAATTACTATATGAGTAAAATCGGTTTTCACGAATTTCGAAGAGGTTTTTGAGGCACTCATTGGCTTAATAGGTGGTTGTAACCACCATGGACGAAAATTGTCATGAAAGGATGCATCTCTTGGGCAAATACATCGAATCAAGACACATTTTGAAGAGATCCATAGGCACCTCTTGAAAAACTATAAAAAAAAGAAGAGAGGACTTAGAAAAAAGTCATGAAAATATTGGCAAGTTTTGAAAGTTCTTCTCTAAGGCGTTAGTTCAGAGAGATTTTAAAGAACCACTTTTTATTTACTTTATCCTTTTTGTTATTTTGTTTTGAGTGATTGTAAAAAAGAAGAGATTCANAGGTGTAGAGTTAGAGGACTTTAAATTGACAGGCTAAAGCCCCCAACTTGGTTTATTATTTTAGGTTCTTATAAGAGAATGTTAGCCCCCAGATAGAAGGAATCAATGAAACTCTAGAGTGAGAGCTAGTTTCTTCCATGCCTAGCCGGTCTTCAGAACTATTCAAACTTTAAATTAGCCAATGTTCTTTATAATCTCTAGTAAGGGTAAAGAATATTATTACTCATATTTGGCACAACACAATTTGCATACTTCCACAACAGTAAGGGTAAAGAATATTATTGCTCCTATTTGACACAACACAATTTGCATACTTTCACAATAGAATTCCTATACATGGTATCTTCCCTACCTATCTGGTCTTTAGAACTATTCAAACTTTAAATTAGCCAATGTTCTTTATAGCATCTCTAGTAAGGTCGGTCTTCAAAACTATTCAAACTTTAAATTAGCCAATATTCTTTATAGCATCTCTAGTAAGGATAAAGAATATTATTGCTCCTATTTTACACAACATAATTTGTATACTTTCACAACATAATTTGTATACTTATTACTGATTCGTGATAAGATAAAAGATATTTTTCATATTAAGTACTTTTCTTCTAAAAAACTTTAATTATCTTTTTAAGTTGTTACTGTTTAGTTAAAATATAAAAAAATACCAAAATATTTAAATTTAAATTCTTGCAAAAAATCATTTTTAGTTTAAATAATTATCTTTTTAAAAATAGAAAAACTTTTTAAAAAGTGCATATTGCATAATCTTTCATGTGGGTTCGATATTCATGTCTTAATAAAAAAATCCTATATTACTTGATAACGATACACATATTTGTGTAGTATCCCAATATAAATATATATAAATTAAAAATTTAAATTCTTATTTTTTCTTCAGGATCAAGTTTTTGGTTTTGTTGCAAAATAATAAAATATAAGTGAAAAATACCATCAGACCTATTGTTATACTGTGCATAAGCATTATGTACGGGATGAGGAGGTTATCGTGCTTTGCGTTTTATGGCGGCTAGGTGGCTAGCCAGGGCAAGTGTGTTCACCTCCACATTGAGGGAGGTCAGAGGGACTGTGACAAGTCAATTTGGTCTCAAGTGGGCTCATGGCTAAAGACCCAGTGAGAAATGGGGTTTAGGTTAAGTTGGGTTGGGTTGGGTTTAACTCCTTAGTAAAGTGGCTAGATTAGGTGAGTTTTGGTGGCTGGTTGGGGCATGAAACCAAGGCTTAGATGTTGAATAAAAAGGTAAGTCCAAGTAAAGGAGGAAGAGGGAAGAGTCACCTCCACTTGCCAAATTTGGTAAGTTTGACCTCATAATGTCCATGGAAGGCTCCATGAGACATGTCATGCCATGTATGAGGCAATGAGGTTTTTTCGGGGGAAAGAAATTTAGGATTTTATGAATTTTAAATGAAAAAATGTCAACATGCCCCATTTGGAAAAAAATTCATGTACATGTATGATATGCTTGGTATGATGCTATGATGAAATGATTTTGATTAACATGGGATGATGAAGAAGGGATTTTTGTTATGTGAGCACAATTTGGGCCTTTTAAAATTATGCCATGGGCATTTACGAATGCATATGGGTACAGACTTTTAAAGCTTGCATGAAGAATTTGATTTTTGAAATTGATCATGAGCTAATCAAATTGTGTTTGAATTTGATTTTAATTGGTCTTAAACATGATGAAATTTAGTGTGGATTTGTAATTGAAGAAATTTGGAATGAATTTGGTGGAAATTTGGGGTGATTTGGAGACTTTGGGCACTTAGGGGTAATTTGGGAATTTGATCAATTTTGGTAGAATTGGGTGTAATTGAGGTCATTTGGTGACTAGGATTGATCTTAAGAATGTTTGGAGTAAATTTGGAGGTTTTGGGAAATTTTGGGTATGAAGGACATTTTGGTAGTTTTAGGGAAATGATAGGTATTTTGGGGAAATTGGAATGTTTTGGGAAATTTGAATATTTTGGAATGGTTCAAATTGATTTTTTGGGTGAAAATTAACAGTTTGGGCAATTTTGAAAATTTTAGAGTTTTAGGGGTATTTTGGTAATTTTAGAAAATTTTAGCAGTTGAAGATTAAAGTTGGGTGTTTTAGTGAAATTGGAAGTCATTGAAGATGCTAATCACAATGTTGCCCTTTTAATGTCATGAGATCATTGAGAGTCTATTTTGGATTCTCCATATGTTGGTCCTAGCCATCCTGGTCAAGGGCTAAGGGTTTGGGGACCACCCACATAAGTTTCCAAAAGAGTTGGGGAATGGGTTGAGTGTAGATGATTTTAGGGCCTTGGGATTGTGTGTGTGATGAGTTGAGGTGTGTGTTTGCATAAGCCTGACCAAGACCAAGCCACCCAAGGCTAACCCTAAGGCCTGACAATTTTATGGGGACTCATCTTGAGCTCCCTCCTTATGGTGCCATCCCAATAAGTGGTAGAGAGCAAAATCATGCATTTGGAACTCCAAGTAGAGTAAAAGATGTTTAGAATTTCTAAGGGGTAGATTTCCATCATTACTCCTCTAAGATAGTCAACAGGAGAGTCCTATGGTTAGATCCTGGGCGTCTAAGTAAGAAAGACTAGACCTCAACAAAAGTGAGCTCAACGAACGCGTGAATGCCCGTCATTATAACCTCCCTAAACATACGGTCCTACTTGTCTTCCAAGTTCGATTCAATTCCACTCATCTTGAATTTCTTTGCGGCCGACACTGCCTGTAACGTTCAGGGAAGCATATTACTTAAAACAGAATAGCATGGATAATAAAGGGAAATAGAAGAATTTAGGAGTATACTTGTTACCTGTAACTTCTTAATCCACTGCTCCTCTGAAGCATTATTGGTCCGCTTGATAGGATCCCAACCCAATCCCGTGCATCCCAGTTTTTTAGTTCCTTTCATATGTTCCAATCCCTTTTTAACTTTTCCTACTTATTCTTGAATTTTAGTCTATCATACTACCTTCCTATCATTTCTTGGAGCCTCTTTGAAATATTTAGGCACCCTTTCTTGTTAAAGTAGGTGGTGGATCTATTTCCAAGCTCAATCTTCTTAATATAGAGGTTGCAAAATATGTTTGTTACTTCCTTATCCCACATTGCTGGCGAAGCCACTTATTTTGTCTCAATCATAATGAAACTAATAATAGAAATGAATTATGAAATACAATATGATAATGAAAGTAAAATAAAGAACATGAAAAAAATGACATGAAAACAAAAAATAAATCATGAAAACATGAGATCAACGAAAAATGGAAAAACACACAATAATAGAGAGAGGCCCACACACCTAGGTGCAACCAACACCACCAACACCCAAGCATCAACAATTACACCCAATAATAGAGAGAGGAGGCACACACACCCAAGTCCAACCACCAACACCAACACCCAAGCACTGACAACAACACCCAACTGTAATGAGAGGGGACACACACACCCAGGTCCAACCACCAGCACCAACACCAAACACCAACAACAACACCCCAACAATAGAGAGAGACACACACACCTAGGTCTAACCGCCAACACCAACACCAAAGTGCCATTAATAACACCTAAACTTGAGAGAGGAGACACACACACCCTGGTCTAGCCACCAACACCAACACCCAAGCACCAACGAAAACACCCAACAGTAGAGAGGAGACACAAACAGACCCAGGTTTAGCCACCAACACAAAAAACCAAGCATTAGTAACAACACCCAACAATAAGGAGAGGAGACACACGCCTAGGTCCAACCACCAACACCAACACCCAAGCACCAACAACTACACCAAACAGTAGAGACTCGACCTCACACACCCAAGTCTAGCCACCAACACCAACACCCAAAAACCAACAACACCCAACAGTAGAAGAGACACACACACCCAAGTGTACTAAACAAAAAGATATAAAGTAGATAAATTACACACACTCACCCAAGTAGCACCAACAAGCACATCATACACACACACAAACTCACATGCCACAACCAACCCACGACCACTAACACAACCTCCACCACCATCAACGCACACACAATCACACACACTCACATGCCACTAACAAGCACATCACACACACACACGCGCGCACACACACACACACACATGTCATCAACACAACCTCCACCATCACCAGCACACACACAATCAAACACACTCACATGCCACTAACAAGCACATCACACACACACCGACACACACTTGCCATCAACAAAACCTCCACCACTACCAGCACACACACACTCACTTGTCACGAACAAGCACATATGCTTTTGGAGTTGTGAGTGCTTTGTTTTTTCTATTTTTTCTATTTTTTGTTAGGCCTTGAGATTAGTTTTACACTTGTATTTTTTTACTTCTTATTTTTATAATTTTTTTATTTTAAATAAACACTATAAAATTAAAATATTTTAAACAGACAAAAACACTACATCAACATGTCAAATCGTCCGCTGACATTGTCGATTTTACTTTGTCATGCCAACAAATAGAATCGTCTGCCGAGGTGATGATTTTATTAAAAAAGATTATTGAGGATATTATAAAAATCAAAACAATAAGAGTATTTAGCTCAGTTGGTAGAATGCAAGGCTCTTAACTTTAGGGTTGTGATTTCGAGCCCCATGGTGGTTCTTTTTTGGAGGCATAATGTTTACTTAATTATTCTTATAAATTATTTAATTTAACAAATAAATTAAAATTATGTAAAATTTAATAAATATTATTTTTTTGTAAAAAATGAAAAAATCAATATTATAATATAAAATAAAACAACTTTAAATATATAAATTTTCATTGAGATTTACATAGAAAGATAAATCAGTCTTAAGTTTTGTTTGGGGCAGCTGCAACTTATCCAACTTATCCAAATAAGCAGTTTATTCTAAACTGGTTGTTTGTTTGGTGCAGCTATTTGAAAATAACTAATTTGTAGCCGCTTGTGGATATATGACTATTCCGCCCCTGATGGTAATGTTGTTTGTGACAACAATCTTGGAAATATATATATTCATATATATATAAGTTATGCTATTATTATTTATATAAATATTCTCCAATTTTCATGTTTCTGGTTTTCACATTGCACCAGCACATGAAGTCCTCCATGGACTACATATCTTTCCAATAAATAAATAAATATACATGATTTATGAGATATATAGAATCCAATTTTATTTTGAGGAGTTTAGTTTTATTCATAGGCAGAGACAAGAGGATGCCTAACAGGCACATCGAAAACCCTTAGCAAGAAGCTAGAGGCAGGGGAGGTAATAAAAGGAGTGACGGAGGGAGGTAGAGGAGGAGAAATAAGGAGACACGAACGACCACAAAATTAAGAACTATACACTCTACCAACTAAGCTATTGGGCTTAGTATTACGATTTTATAAATATAATTATAATAATATATAATAATCTTCAATACATAATATATTTGCTATCTCAGCAGTCATAATGTCAGGCAAAACTCCTATCATTTTATATTTTTTAAATATTTATTTAAAATAATAAATTTATTAAAAATACGATTTNAGCAGAGACAAGAGGTTGCCTAATAGGGCACATCGAAAACCCTAGAGGCAGGGGAGGTAATAAAAGGAGTGGCGGAGGGGAGCAGAGGAGGAGAAATATGGAGTTACCTTCCTCAATGCTTTTGAGTAGGAGCATATGCCTATAGAAGTCGTTACCTTCCTCGGTGCTTCTTGGTAGGAGTGGAGGGAAGGGAAGGAGGGAAAGATCTAAGTTACAAAGGCCTGTAGAAGACGCGACAGAGAGGAGCAAGAGAAAGATGAGAGTTGCGGAGGTCTGTAGGTTGAGCGAGGGAGAGAGGTGAGCTGAGAGCACGTGAGAAAAAAAAACTAACCTAGACGCAGATCGAATGCGCGACCATGGGGTCGATTCTGCCCGTATAATATATAAAACCAAAACATCAACTCCCGAACGCAGGAAACAAATGCAAAGAATTGTCCGTTTGGGGCAGCTTATTTGGTGTGGTGGCGTTTTGAAAACGCACCTGACCTGGTTGGGTAAACTGCTTTTTGACAGCTTATGCATTTTTAAAACGCAGAAAACAACATTTTCATACCGCACCTATGTAGGTGCTGTTGTAGGTTGCAGCTTTTTGGCTGCGGTCTAGCTTTTCCAAGAAAATAAAAATTTGTAATAGCCATCAAACCTAGCTTATCAGTAGATTATTTTTAATTAGCTTATCAACAGATTATTCAATAAGTTGCAGCTGCCCCAAACAGACCCGAAAACTTTTTGAAAACGCTGCTTGCACTTATAAGCTGCCCCAAACACCCCCTTAATGACTGAAGTAAGTTTATTATTCATGCTATTTTTTAGGAAATAATGATTTAAAATATATTTAGTAATTAAAAATGATTATAATAAATTTATAAAAATATTATTTTTAAAATTTTAGTTTGTAAAATCTGTGGAGATATTCACCTTCTAAAAATTTATATTTAACAATTTTGAAAACTAAATATATCTTAAAATATTAATTGCTGTAAATTAACATGAATAATTAACTTAATTTCAGTCATTAAAATTTATTTACCTTTTTGATATAAATAAATGAAAAGTTCATACAATTAAAGTTATTTTATTTTATATTTTATTACTAATTTTTGAATTATTATCATTATTATTATTTTAAATTGAGATTGCAATATTTATTAAGTTTTATATAATTTTAATTTATTTGTTAAATTAAATAATTTAAAAGAATAATTAAACAAAAGTCATGCCTAAAAAAAAACCACCATGAGACTCAAACTACCACAAAACTAAAAACAATACACTCTACCAACTAAGCTATTGGGTTTAGCATTACAAATTTATAAATGTAATTATAATAATATATAATAATCCTCAATACATAATATTTTTTTAACAAAAATAGCCATCTTAGAAGTTGATTTTGCTTGCTGATATAAAAAAAAAAATCATAATGTCAGGCAAAATGATATGATGATTTTATTTATTTAGAATATTTTTTTAAATATTTATTTAAAACAATAAATTTATTAAAAAGATATATTTTTAAATTTTATTTTATTTTTAATTGTTTTATTTTTTTATTCTGTGGAAGNCCTTTACTTGGAACCCCATAATTTTTCTTGATTTCCTTGTGTTTTGCCGCTGGTATTAATGCTTTATTTTCATTTCCCCAGTAATAGCGTTGCATTTGCTTTGTGGATATCCTCAATGAACTTTTCTTAATTTGGTTTNGGTGTTAAATCTGGTTTCTTTAAGCCATACAAAATGTTTGCAAAGTATTTTTTAAGATCTTGGATTGCTTTTTTGTATCACTCTATCTTTCCTGCGCTGCAATTGTATTACTTTTGACCTACTTTGATTACTGACTCGTTTTGGGATGTGTATTGGAGTTGTGGGATGCTTTTTTTTTTTTTTTTTGACTCTTTTTCAGTTGAGTGAATTTTTGAGTTTTCAGTGAATGTTTGATGACACCATGGACTGAAGCTGTAGTTTTTATTTTGTTTTAATGCATTTTTATTTTTAACTTGCGAGCATTTTTTTTCCTTTACTTGGAACCCATAATTTTTGTTGATTTCATTATGTTTTGCTGCTGGTATTAATGCTTTATTTTTCATTTCCCCAGTAATAGCGTTGCATTTGCTTTGTGGATATCCTCAATGAACTTTTCTTAATTTGGTTTCACTTGCTGGCAGATTAAAAGTGTTCTTATTCAACGTTATGCGCGTAGGGGCGACGCTGTTCTCGATCTGGCCTGCGGGAAGGTAACCAAAGTTCTTTTCTTAATGATTTGGATTCCTGATATGNTGACGCTGTTCTTGATCTGGCCTGCGGGAAGGTAACCAAATTTCTTTTCTTAATGATTTGGATTCCTGATATGCTGAATACAACATTAGCTTTAGAGATCAAGTTCATCATCTTGTCATCCGTAACTCCATGCCAACTAATTGTTGGTGGCTTTATGAATCTTCCGGTCCTAGATGGTGGCATATTTGGTGTTAAATCTAGTTTTTACAAGTCTTCTTCACAACTTGTAGACATATTAACTTTGATCAACCTTTTTTTCATTCTATTTGGTTTAGATTATTTTATTTGCACATCTCCGTCCTTTATATATATTCAAACCAATCATCTTTGTTTGTCAGCAATCTTTCTCCTTTCACTGTTGATAAAATATAATTATTTTTCTAATTTTATTAAATTCCCTTCTTAATATACTCATGTTTGAACACTTAACTTCACCATGTGTGACCACTTTGCTGCCTTACTTTTTTAATCCACGTAATATAGTCAATCTGATTACAATTTTTATTTTTAAATTTCCTTATTGTAGCTCTTNGTGTTCCTCTTTATTAGCGTCACTTTCATTTATCTTTTTACAATGCAAAACTTCATGGGGCTTTTTAAAACAACATAGACACCATGAATTTTGAGATGTTTCTTGTTTCTTGTGAAAGGATGATAGCATTTTTCTTTCTCTTTAGTTGTACATATGCATAAATCTGATGGTTAGATTGCTTTCTTAATCCAACTGCTTTCAAGTAATATGATTACTAAAATTGAGTAGACTATCTAGACCATTAAATATTGCATTTATTTCTATCCTTTTATCTGCACTAAAAATTATAGTTGGATAGGAGTGTGTTGTGTGGAGGCATGCAGTGAACTATTCTTTAGATGCTGTAAGGAAAATTCTCACAAAGAAAATCACAAATAAGGCATCATTTGAGCTTTTGGAGTTAATTTCCATACAATTGTTATTGTCTAGGAGACAAATTTCATTGAATTAGTAGGTGTGAGGAGGCATGCAATGACTAATTGTTTAAATACAGTTGTAAAGAAAAATCTTAGAGACAAAATCACATATAAGGTGCCACTTGAGGACCTTGAGTTAAATTGTTGAGTACATCACGATTGTCATGGAAATTTTAGGTTTTGTTGAATATGGCTTGTCATGAAGTTTGAAGTTTGCTCTTTATATGCACCCTAAACTCTGCAATGAATTATTATCTAGGGATGGAATTTTAAAATCAATATGTAAAAATGACTGGGAAAATTTGTAATTTGAACAAAGTTAGTGTCTCTTTTGCCACATTGGGGGGACTCGTGTGCCATGTGATGTGTTGGCCATTTTTCCAGTTTTTTTAAATTTTATAATTTTCATTATAAATCAATTTTATTTTTATTTTCTCAATAAAATTATATATGAATCATAAATTTATTCGTTTTGAAGTGTTTCACAAATATAATTTATAATTTTAAAACTTTACCAAATTAAAAATGTAAGACAAAGATGTTATTATAAATTTTTTAGTAGATAAGACTAATAATTTATTTTGAATAAAGTATGTTTTGTTTTATTTATTTTTTTCAATTAAGACTATGAGAAAATTAAATCGTTTGTAAATATAAATTTGTAACTTAAGCACCCAACATATATGACTTGGGAGCTTAACAGGGTCGCGATAACGTAGCTACTATAGTACTGTGATCCAACCCTTCTACCTTTCCTAGTTAATCCTTTCCCTTTCTATTACTTTCCTTGCCCAACTCTCTTTCTTGTCCTAGCCTTTTTCTATTATATTACCTTTTCTTTTTATTTTCTTTCCTTCCCTATGACCTTCTATTCCTATCTATTAGCTTTTATTATATATATGTGTTGTGGGCTTGTTTAGAGGGGGATTTTGATTGTTTTTGATTTTAGATTGTGGCCTCTAAAGTGTTTTTCCTTTCGACGGATGTATTCGAAGACGAGAAGGTTCTATGGCTATAACTTGTCTGAGGTGGTGATCATCCCCCAAGGATCAAGTGGTGCTCCAGCTGTATTTCGATCTTGCAGGGATATTTATCCTTACCCAACTTCTCGACAACTTTTCCAACCATCCCCCTCACATCCGCATTCCCCAGACAACCATCCTCTCTGCATTCTCGTAGCCCACCGCCCTTGCCCTTCGCTGCCTCTTGTTGTCCCAGCCACTTGCTTCGCTGTTTTCGCTATCCTAGACCCCCACCTTTGCCGCTGCATCCCGCCAATCCTTCCTTTTGCTGTTCTACCCTTGTCCCGCCATTTGGCATCCCTTGCTGCCATATTACTGTCTAGCCATTCCATGCTTGCTACTGCCTTCAAAACAACCACTCAAAATCCCNCTCAATTTACATTGCGACCAAGGAACACATGTACTGTAATACATTAATCAAGGAACATGTATATTTATAAGCATATGAAATAATGTACTACGATAATTCATGGAGGCAAAAATGAGGGGCCAAAATCTTCATGATTTGATTTCATAATTAATTGTTACCTGGCTGAATTGAAGAGATATTTGATTGTAAATCACCTTCATTTTTTCTTTTCTAGATTGAAACCTTATTGAAAGTTTGAGTGGACATCCTATAGATCGTTTCAAATTGTGAATTTTAGCCAACCCTAATTGGGAACAGAGTGAATACAAATAATTGCTTTCATTATGATAGGATCTCTCTTGATTCCTCTTAACATTAATTGAAGACGATGGTTCTACATTCTTTCTAAAAAGGATGAAGTTTCTTTCCATATTTGAATAATGATAATAATGATTAAATTGTTTTCATATTTCAAAGATAGTTATTGTGACAATCAATTTCATCCATGTTAATAATGGCGATGATACTTTTCATAAATGGGTGAAAAAGTGAATATTGTTCCTTTTTATTAGCGTCACTTTCATTTATGCTTTTTACAATGCAAAACTTCATGGGGCTTTTTAAAACAACATAGAAACCATGAATTTTGAGATGTTTCTTGTTTCTTATGAAAGTATGATAGCATTTTTCTCTCTTTAGTTGTACATATGCATAAATCTGATGGTTAGATTGCTTTCTTAATCCAACTGCTTTCAAGTAATATGATTACTAAAATTGAGTAGACTATCTAGACCATTAAATATTGCATTTATTTCTATCCTTTTATCTGCACTAAAAATTATAGTTGGATAGGAGTATGTTTGTGTGAGGAGGCATGCAGTGAACTATTCTTTAGATGCTGTAAGGAAAATTCTCACAAAGAAAATCACAAATAAGGCATCGTTTGAGCTTCTGGAGTTAATTTCCATACAATTGTTATTGTCTAGGAGACAAATTTCATTGAATTAGTAGGTGTGAGGAGGCATGCAATGACTTATTGTTTAAATATAGTTGTAAAGAAAAATATTAGAGACAAAATCACATATAAGGTGCCACTTGAGGATCTTGAGTTAAATTGTTGAGTACATCACGATTGTCATGGAAATCTTAGGTTTTGTTGAATATGGCTTGTTATGAAGTTTGAAGTTTGCTCTTTATATGCACCCTAAACTCTGATTGAGTGGAGGCATGCTATGAATTATTATCTAGGGATGGAATTTTAAAATTAATATGTAAAAATGACTGGGAAAATTTGTAATTTGAACAAAGTTAGTGTCTCTTTTGCCACATTGGGGGGACTCGTGTGCCATGTGATGTGTTGGCCATTTTTCCAGTTTTTTTAAATTTTATAATTGTCATTATAAATCAATTTTAATTTTATTTTCTCAATAAATTTATATATGAATCATAAATTTATTCGTTTTGAATTGTTTCACAAATATAATTTATAATTTAAAACTTTACCAAATTAAAAATGTAAGACAAAGATGTTATTATAAATTTTTTAGTAGATAAGACTAATAATTTATTTTGAATAAAGTATGTTTTGTTTTATTTATTTTTTTCAATTAAGACTATGAGAAAATTAAATCTTTTGTAAATATAAATTTTTAACTTAAGCACCCAACATATATGACTTGGGAGCTTATCAGGGTCGCGATAATGTAGCTGCTATAGTACTGTGATCCAACCCTTCTACCTTTCCTAGTTAATCCTTTCCCTTTCTATTACTTTCCTCGCCCACCTCTCTTTCTTGTCCTAGCCTTTTTCTATTATATTACCTTTCCTTTTTTATTTTCTTTCCTTCCCTATGACCTTCTATTCCTATCTATTAGCTTTTATTATATATATGTGTTGCGGGCTTGTTTAGACGGGGATTTTGATTGTTTTGATTTTAGATTGTGACCTCTAAAGTGTTTTTCCTTTCGACGGATGTATTCGAAGACGAGAAGGTTCTATGGCTGTAACCCGTCCGAGGTGGTGATCATCCCCCAAGGATCAAGTGGTGCTCTAGCTGTATTTCAATCTTGCAGGGATATTTATCCTTACCCAACTTCCTGACAACTTTTCCAACCATCCCCCTCACATCCGCATTCCCCGGACAACCATCCTCTTTGCCGTCTCGTAGCCCACCGCCCTTGCCCTTCACTGTCTCTTGTTGTCCCAGTCACCTGCTTCGCTGTTTTCTCTATCCCAAACCCCCACCTTTGCCGCTGCATCCCGCCAATCCTTCCTTTTGCTGTTCTACCCTTGTCCCGCCATTTGGCATCACCGCCACAACCCTATAAAACCTTTCCCTTGCTGCCATATTACTGTCTAGCCATTCCATGCTTGCTACTGCCTTCAAAACAACCACTCAAAATCCCTTCTCTGTTACAACAACCATCTTCCAACCACCACCCAACCATCCCAATCATCTAGCAACATTTCCAAACTCCTAAGAGCCACCACCACCAACTTAAATCCGCCCTAGTGTGAGTTTTTGTATCGTATTTGTTGTAATTCCCCTTTGAGTGTGTGGTTTATAATCGTTTATTTGCTTTTGAGTAATAATATTTGTTTTCTCTATTATGTTTGGGTTAACTCCGATATCAATTTATTTTTACATATTAATATTTTATTATTTTTAATTTCTATTTAATTTAAAAATTTTGAGCAAAATATTTTGCTTAAAATAGACAAACATTTCTATTTACTATGAAAACAAAATATGTTCAATGTTTTATTATCGTATTTCTATTTAAGAATTTGATTTAAGCAGTGGACAACAAATGAGATTAAGTTAGAGTTTTTATTTCTTGAATATTATTAATTTTCATCATATGTTTAATAATATTTTATAATTTTTATTTATGCATAAAGTTTGAGTATANAACAAACATTTCTATTTACTATGAAAACAAAATATGTTGTTCAATGTTTTGTTATCTTATTTCTATTTAAGAATTTGATTTAAGCAGTGGACAATGAATGAGATTAAGTTAGAGTTTTTAGTTCTCGAATATTATTAATTTTCATCATATGTTTAATAATATTTTATATTTTTTATTTATGCATAAAGTTTGAGTATAATTTTATTTAAGAACATAATTATTTTATCATAATTATTTCATAATATATTTAATGACATTAAATTTGAAGGTTTTAAATTGGAGAAAATATTGATATTTATAATTTAAAATATTATCTGAATTAAAAGTGATTGAAGTGCATGCTTACACTATTGTGAATATGAAGTACACAAAAAATGAAATATATAACAACAACAACAAGCCTTTATCCCACTAAGTAAGGTCGGCTACACGAATCCTTTTTCTTCATTATGTTCTATGGATTGCCATATTTTTCATTTAATTCTAATAGATTAAGATTATTTTTTATACAATATGCCCAAGTCTTTTTAGGTCCACCTCTGCCTTCTTAACATCAAGCGAAGCTAAAACATCTACTCTCCTAACTGGATCATCAGATGGTCATTAGTGTGAACAAACCATCTAAGACGACTCTCTTTAATCTTGTCCACCACCGGAGCTACATCAACCCCATCATGGATATATTCATTTCGCATTTTGTCTCTAAGTGTCAAGCCACTCATCCACCTAAGCTTTCTCATCTCAGCAACACTTAACTTTGTTTTATGCTTCTCTTTTAAAGGCCGACATTCTGCGCCATAGAACATTGCAGATCTCACCACCATCTTATAAAGTTTCCTTTCAGTTTTAGGGGTACTTTTCTATCACACAATAGACCCAAAGCATTCCTCCACTTCAACCAACCAACTTGAATTCTACTAATAACATCCCCATCTACACCACCATCCCTCTGAACAATAGACCCAAGTTATCTAAAACATTCACATCTTTTAATGATTTGTCACTCATAGTTACAGTTCTGCCACTAGAGCCACTACAAAAAATGAAATATGAAATAAAATAATTATATAATATTTACAGAGTATATTATACTTATATCTACTGTGCCATCTTGGAGGTATTGCATTTATCGCTAATAATTTTTATTGAGGCATATGAATTGACCGGTCATAAATAATGCTATTTTTCCTCATTTTCTTGCTCTGATTGTGGTGTAACACATAATTTTGGCAATTTTAAGGTATACCTCAAATTTCACATCTCCTGAAATTCAATCAAATCAATTTTATAAAATACTGCACGTGGAATCAATCAATTTGATAACTAATAGTTCACATGAATTTAAAACGCTTGAGAAGTTATAAAATTATTAAGTTATAAGTTTAGGTAAACTTTAATTAATCACATTTCTTCTCTAATCCCACATCTTTATTGTTCTCAATCGACTTCCTCTCCCGCACTGACGCATGCATGCGTCGACTTGATTCGATCGGATGGAGGAGATTAATTGTGATTATGTTTATATGCCGCATTTCTCCCATTCCCTCTCCCCATCTCTCAGTTTCGCTCGGCTGAAGCCTTTCTGCAATCGGGTTCTTGTAGCTGAGCGAGCTGTGCGAATCACAAAGAGATACATTCGCGCTTTAGAGTTCTGGGGAGACTTCTATGAGTACTAACCCCTCTTCCACGATATCTGCGACATTCCTTTTTTTCCCAACAATTTCATTTTGACATTTGCCACAAATCGGTGTACTTTTTCATTTCCGGTCGCCATAGCGGGAGACGAGCTTGTGTCAGAGACTAAAACTTGATTTGTTGGTTTTCATATCCTTCTTTTAGTCGGAAATCATTAAAAGGGATAGGAGGAAGGGGGAAAAATAATAAGAAGTATTGAGGAAGAGTTGGCTAGCAGAGAGACACATTTGAGGTAAAAAAGTTATGTTTGGGGTTAAATCACAAGTTGAGTCAAGATTTTATGAAGTCCTAAGATGTTTATGAATTTTATGTTGTTTACACTAGGTGACGAGCTCGAGGAGAGCTTATTAAAACTCGCTGAAATACGTCAATTTATATGAAAGAATCCCATGCTAAATTAAAAAAAGTTAACGCTCCGTAAGTTTTCTTATGATTATGTGTTTAACACTATTGCATACAAAAATTGTCTACATATTGTGGAAGAAAACCTGCATAGATTATATGAATGCAGATTTGATTTGCCCCTTACGATACTTCTAATTTTATTATTTTATGAATCTGATGAATATACTTATAAATCATTGTTTGCAGGTTTTCATTTACTATTATTCATGCACATGATATATGAAATGCATATGATGAATACTTGTTATAAGCATTATGATTTATGAAATATCACAAGTGATGTTATCTATAAGGCTATTATATGAATACATGTAATTTTGGATGATAAGGAATGGTGGAATTCTTGACTCCTAGTATTCAGACAACGATGAAATTCCGGTAACTGTTAGGGTCAGATGATGACGACAAAACTTACGAAATCGTTGGTACCATGAGGCTATTAATAACTGCTATGTTGGATGGACCCAATATTTATCAATATTTAATGCGGCTTTTGGGCTGGTTGACTAGTCAATGAAATGACATGACATGAAAATAATTGAGGCATATATAATTATAAGCGACGTTCTCATGATTAGATTGATGACTTTTATGAACATGTTTATGTTTACACATGATTGAATGAAATACATGTTTTATATAATAGTCACGAATCTCTGCGTGACATGTTTTTTCTTTTACATATTTTATCTGATTAGAGTATGTTGTGACATGTGTTATGGACATGTACATGAGTTATATATGACTATATATATTATTTCTCTTATGTCTACACAATCTTATTTTAACTTTGATTATTTTGTTGAACGAGTTGTTGTTTACCTGAAGTTGTTGACTTTCATGAAGGGTAAGTAACACTAGTGCGAGCAATCAGATTTGATTTAAACAACTTTGCATTTAATAGTTTTGGTATCTTGTGCAGACTTTTGAGTACATATCTTTTATGCTTATTTAACAACTCTATGCGTATATATATTATATTTATTTGTGTTTAATGTTGTATTGGGGCCTTAAAATCGTGAGATATTAGTTTTAGTAGCTGATTCATGCATTGCTGGACATAACATATGACAAAGTTGTGTGATTAGCTGATGGATCGAAGCAATTTGATGAAATCCAGTAGATCAACATCTTGCTAGTAGAAGTTGATTTCATATGAGTGGATGATAGGGGGAAGACATGTTTGGATTAGGTAGACTACCACCAAACATATGACGAGTATTCATTTTTGGGATCAAGCACATTGACAATACTTATGTTAGCATAGATCTTAGTTTCTATGCATTTATTTCAAGCTCCAACTGATGTTCCAACCATTTCTGAGAGCATCTAA
>JXCR01148897.1:209121-222876 GCA_002079205.1 Phalaenopsis hybrid cultivar
AAATGGAAACAAAGTTTAGTTCTAGATTGAGCTAGTTTATATTTAATGCTAGTAAACTTGGGAGACCATCTTAATTCAAATTCTTCTTGCAAGATCTTGTTGCTACCTTTCTCGTAATCAACTTTCTAGCTTTATCTCCCCTGCTGCTTCCAACAATCAACATTCGATCTGCATTGCTCCACATGCCCAGATGTCCGCCTCCTTCATTGTGTGGATTCGATGGTAGATTTGCACCCGTTTTTCCTTATTTTGAAAATTAATTTCTTCCATATATATTGCAGAAATTATATGCAGCCAATGCCATCGATTTTGAAAGAAGGAATAGTCTGTAATTTAATTAGTTCATATTGTATAACCTTCACTACTATAATTCAACAAGAAATGCAAGAGAATATTGTATCCCAAATTATCCTTTTTTCATGGAGACTGAGTGATCTTCTGGGTGATTGTCCGAAGTTTGGTTTGTGGCATGCCATGAAGTGTTGATGATTGAGGAGCCTTCATGACCTTCATGAGCGCTTGCCATGAATTTACTTTTTATGCCATATATGAAGGTCAATACTTCCGAATCNTGACACTAATATATTATAGTTTGCAAATATTATATTATTATTTTTTTGTTGTATTTCCTTTTTAATCTACTTCATATTCATTGCAATGTATTATAATTCCTTTATTTTTATTTCATGTGACATTTTAAATTTAGAATATCAATATTTTCTCCAACATTTTAGACTTTCATTGTGATAGAAAAGATGGTTGCTTAAACTTAGAGTAATTTCAAATTTAATATTATTTGTTATTAATATATTATGAAATAATTATGCTGAAGAATTATTTGTCATTAAATAAATTTATTGTTAAACTTTGTGAATAAATATTTATAATATGTGTTGATAAGAATATGATGAAAGTTAAGAATATTAGAAAACTAAAAACCCTAACATAATTTCATTTGCTACCAACTATCATGAGTCAAATTGTTGAATAGAAAAAAGATAGTAAAATTGTCGACAACATATTTTTCTTTTATAGCAAATTGTTGAATAGAAGAAAGATAGTAAAATTGTCGACAACATATTTTTCTTTTATAGCAAATTGTTGAATAGAAGAAAGAGTAAAATAGTCGGCAGCACATTTTACTTTTATAGCAAGTGGATATGACTGTCTATCTTGAGCAAAATGTTTTGTTCTAAATCTGTAAATTTAATAAAGGTAAAAATTTATTGCATAACGTGTATAAATATATGCCATATTCTTAAGTTAAAATTTCATATTAAATTTGTGCAACGTGTCTGCAAATTAGAATCAAATTTTATTAATTCATTGTTTTAATTGAAAANACAAAATGTTTTGTTCTAAATCTGTAAATTAAATAAAGGTAAAAATTTATTGCATAACATGTATAAATATATGCCATATTCTTAAGTTAAAAATTCATATTAAATTTGTGCAACATGTCTGCAAATTAGAATCAAATTTTATTAATTCATTTTTTTAATTGAAAATGACTTAAAGTTTATTAAAAATCAGTTATCATAATTTTAATCTACTAAAAAATTCTCTAATAACTTATTTGTATCACATCATTAATTTTGGCACTACTTTATGATTATAAAATATATTAATGAAACACTTAAAAATATAGAAACTTATTATTAATATATAATTTATTAAAGAAGTATCAAGAAAAATCAATTTATTATCTACATAAAAAATTTGAAAATCTGGAAAAATGATCTGCATGCCACGTGTACAAATTACATTTTGTCACTTTTTGCTGCGTATCATGGTGACCGTTGATATTGCAAATTTATTTATGCCATTTTTTGCATATTAAATTTTTAAGATATTCTAATTTTAAAAATTCAACAAGGTTAGATATAGTTGAAAGTAAAAAATTCATGAAGGGAATCACATATATAAGTTGCCATTTGAGTATCTAGAGTTAAATGGTCAGGTACAATCATGTCTGTCAAGGAGACTAGAGATTTTATTGAATATGGTTTGTTGTGAAAGTTCAGAGTTTGTCGTTTATTTGTGCTGGAAACTTTTTATGTACTACTTGAGTTGTGAAGAGCATATAATAAATTTTTGTTTAGATATAGTTGAAAGGGAGATTCTCACAAAGTAAATTACTTCTAAGGTTCAAATTGCAAATTTATTTATGCCATATTTTGCATATTAAAAAGTTAAAATATTCTAATTTAAAAAATTCGACAAGGTTAGATATACTTGAAAGGAAAAAATTCATGAAGGGAATCACATATAAGGTGTCATTTGAGTATCTAGAGTTAAATGGTCAGGTACAATCATGACTGTGAAGGAAACTAGAGATTTTATTGAATATGGTTTGTTGTGAAAGTTCAGAGTTTGTCGTTTATTTGTGCTGGAAACCTTTTATGTACTACTTGAGTTGTGAAGAGTAAATAATAAATTTTTATTTAGATACAATTGAAAGGGAGATTCTCACAAAGTAAATTACTTCTAAGGTGCCACTTGAGCATCTGGGGTTATTATCAGGTGCATTCTTTTTTTTTTCCCACACATACACACCCAAACACATACACCCCACATATGCAATGCCTTGAACCCAGTATCTATTGATCGAAGGACAGCGCTCTCAACCACTAAGGCCAATGCGACTTGCATAAACTGTCATGTACATTCTTGATTGCCAATGAAATTTTAAATTTTATTGAATATGGCTTTTTATGAAAATTTGAAATCTGTCCTTTATATGCAGGAGACACTAGTGTTATCTTTTCTTTTTAAAATCATGGTTTCACGTAACATGTGATAATACTTAATTTTGGATAGGGTAGCTTTTTTTTTTTTTGGAAAATTAAGGGAAATGAATGGGGAAGCCCCGCCCGAAAGTGCTTTTGGTTAAGATAAATAAAACATTCATCAAAGGAATTCATATGTAAATAGCTAACATTGCTGCGCTTGTACAAATGGAAACAAAGTTTAATAGCTAACATTGCTGCGCTTGTACAAATGGAAACAAAGTTTAGTTCTAGATTGAGCTAGTTTATATTTAATGCTAGTAAATTTGGGAGACCATCTTAATTCAAATTCTTCTTGCAAGATCTTGTTGCTACATTTCTCGTAATTAACTTTCTAGCTTTATCTCCCCTGCTGCTTCCAACAATCAACATTCGATCTGCATTGCTCCACATGCCCAGATGTCCGCCTCTTTCATTGTGTGGATTCGATGGTAGATTTGCACCCGTTTTTCCTTATTTTGAAAATTAATTTCTTCCATATATATTGCAGAAATTATATACAGCCATTGCCATTGATTTTGAAAGAAGGAATAGTCTGTGTAATTTAATTAGTTCATATTGTATAACCTTTCACTATTTCGGATCTGTGTATTAATATCCTATAATTCAACAAGAAATGCAAGAGAATATATTTTATCCCAAATTACCTTTTTTTCATGGAGGCTGAGTGATCTTCTGAGTGATTGTCCGAAGTTTGGTTTGTGGCATGCCATGAAGTGTTGATGATTGAGGAGCTTTCATGACCTTCATGAGCGCTTGCCATGAATTTACTTTTTATGCCATATATGAAGGTCAATACTTCCGAATCACTCAACAAGCTTAATGAAATTAATTGTGTGTGATTTCAATCATTCTTAATTGTGATGAGACATGGGAAATCCAGATATCTGACAGGAACTATAATATGACTCTTTGATTATGTATGAAATTATAATTCTTAGAAACTTGAGAAACTCGAGTATTTTATTGTCATTGTTTGACTTATTAATTTTATGGAACTAAATATTGCATGAACCCACCTCTTCTATGAAATTACAATGAAAATCTAACTCGTCTAAGAAATATATTCTGATCTAGAAAATATAGCCCAATATTTTGATATTAGATTTAAAATTAGAAATGTTCAACAATGGAACAACACTTTTATTGAATATAACTTTTTAATTGAATATTGGCAGGAAATGAATTTGTTCTATGAATCTAAATGGAGTTGTTCAGGTGGTGAATGAAAGCATAAAAAATATTGGCTACAAACAGGTAATTGATTTCTTTAAAGTCTCAACTCCAATCTAGACGAAGTTTGGGGTTTGGCTAAAAAAGGGGGTATTTGATTATTCTGACGGAAATCTTCCTGACGGTTTAAAATTCCTTTGCTGAAGTAAGGAGAGCATGAAGGAGAAGATAGGTAATGATGAGCCAAATACTCAACTCCTTAGGCAACTAAAGCTTGACACTTGCTGTCTCCACGATAGTTCTACAGTAATGGCTGTCTATAGGAAGAATGGAGGTCGAAGCTCTTATGCTAAAGAAAAAGGTGTGGTGTGAGCAATGTCACAACCTTACCACTCGTGATTAGGACTGGGAGATGTATGTATATAAAACTGGAAAATTAGAAGTTTAAAATCTAAAGGACAAATCAGACATCTTATATTGTGGAGGCAATCCAACCAAGTTTCTTATTTTGACATCTGAATAAATGGAGGCACATGCTTACTACTAAATCAATCACAGAGAAAATATGAATGTGAGACTTAAAAAGAAAATAAGTCTATAGTTGTTTTGGCTCAACAGAGTATTTCAAATTATTTATTACTCCAAACAATTGAAACACATCGGATTATTTATGATGGGATATCAGATCATATGACTAGATTACTGCAACCATTTTACTCCGCACTAAAATTGTTCACTCAGTTGATATTTGGGTGGATAATGTAAGAAATATACAGCTGCTGGCCGAACAATATTTCATGTATTATATTTACTATTGAAGGATATTTTTTGTGCTTATGTTAACATATAATTTACTATCTTTTAAAGTTGACAAAAGATGTTAAAGTCATCTGTTTTTCTTCTCATCGTAATTTTTTATACCAAACTTTAGGTAAGATGATAGGTAGTGCTGATAAAACTAATGTTTTATACTACCTTGTTACCAACGAACTGCCATGCTCTCTTCATAATAGTGTAGATTACTCCATCTCTTCAAATTCTAATATTATTTTGATGACAAGCGTTTGGGACATTCTTATTTTTCTAATCTCGAAGTCTCGCTTCCAAACTTATTTTTCAACAAAGATAATATTTCCTGCAAGTATGAAATATACATCATTTTGAAACAAGCCTCAGTTAACATTCACTGAGCCAGACAAATCATCCTAAGTTTTCCATTTTCATGGTGACTTTAATGGACCCGTTGGCANGTACTACCTTGTTACCAACGAACTGCCATGCTCTCTTCATGATAGTGTAGATTACTCCGTCTCTTCAAATTCTAATATTATTTTGATGACAAGCGTTTGGGACATTCTTATTTTTCTAATCTTGAAGTCTCGCTTTCAAACTTATTTTCAAAAAAGACTATATTTCTTGCAAGTATGAAATATACATCATTGTGAAACAAGCCTCAGGTAACATTCACTGAGCCAGACAAANATGTTTGTTATTCAAAGTTGATGCAGTTGCTTCATTTCTTTTGGTGTTTAACTGTATTCTGGTTCTTCACGAGTTTCTTTTTCATCCCTTTTGTTAATTTAGTCAGGAAAAGGTTTAGTTTCAAGTCATATTTCGGCAGTCATTGTTAATCTCTTTGTGGAATTGCTGAGATTTTCCATTGTTGGACTCGAAATTCTATAGGCGGTAGTACATTTTTGATATGCGGCATGGATGGATTAGACCGCATCATATCTAATATATAATAAACAAAACTTGTCCTTTGTAATTAGATTTTTTAGAAGAATTTTATTCCCTTCTGCAATCATATCATACTGAACCCCCACTGTGAAAAATAATTTCTTAAAACTTGTGATAAACAAAAGTGGTCCTTTTTCATTTTGTTGTGTTTATCCCCTAGTATCATGTGGATATTCTTAAGTACCCTGTTCTTGATGGACATTTTTTCAAGTAGTTATTATCTGGAATTTTTAACAAGCTTATACTTTATTATTTTGGCTAATAAGCAATTTTTTGTAGTCCTTTTCTAACCGATCAAATTATTTTTAACTTTTTTTTCCGCAATAAAAGTTGATGTCTTAGAGAGTTTTGATACAATCTTCTATGATTAGTTTAAGGGAGATATCACATGTTTGAAAATCTTTTTCAATACTAAGTGGTAAGATAGATCATGATTACAGAACTTTTCAAATCTTATTTCTCTTTTTAGAAAGAGACTTGAGGTGTTGTAGAAATCAATAGTAGCAAATTGAATGATGCTGGTGCATTTTTGGACGGGCATAAATGGTGCTTTTACAATAAGCCGTCTCTGTAAGAATTTGGTCCCTGTTAGCTGATTCACTATGAGTCCATGCATCATAAGAGGTTGCAGTGAAATTAGCAGGAAGAAATTAGTTTTGTTTATAATTAGTAGCTGACATCTATTATATATTTTTTCCTTCTATTTTTCTTGTTTTTGTTTACATTTCTTATATCTCATGAATGCCCGAAACTCCTATGAAGCCGGCAATCATAGAAGTACACGTGTCGCTCAAGTAATATACAAATATGGTTTCGTGCATCAATTCCACATGGAAATTGTTAAATTTTATAAGTAGTTGAAGTTCTAGCTTACCAAACCTCTAAGTCTATAGCTTGAAGTGTTGAAAGTTTTTGATTTTATAAGATGTCTACTTCCTAATAATTAAAACCTATGTTTTTGGATTTTTTTCGATTCGATAAAAATATTGTACTCCTTTGAATCAAATCGTGTGAGTCCTTAATATTTATTCAACGAGTTCCTTATAATATCATTGACAATCAGAAACAAATCTTTCTTAGCCTTTGTCGAGATCATAAGAATTGTTGGAAACTCATATTATAGTTAAGGAGACTTAACCATGTAAAATTTTCTAAGAATTCTCTAGTCTTTGTGGGCCGGTTTTTTTTAACTTCGTGATTTAAAAAAAGTGGGGATTTTGTGATTTTGAAAATAATTTAAATATGAATATAATCTTTTTTTTTATTTTTAAAAGTGACGTTTTAATTTTAAAATAGGTGAGACTAAATATGTCTCACATTTTAAATAGTTTAAAGAATTAAATACAATACTACAGGTAATACACTTATCCCGAAGAAATAAATATATCACTTGTAATAGAGATTTAATCACATAGACTAAAGAATTTGTGACATCCGTTTTGGTCTGCGAAATATTTTATAAAAAAAGCCAACAAGTTCCCCTANCCATCACCTTTTAAAGGTCATTATAACACTTCTCCACACTAAAATACCAAAATGATATGAGAGAGAAACTATTCTAACAATAGTGGGAGATTTTTGTGTGCCACCACACACCATATAACTTTTGGAAGACATCTATCTAGATAATCGAGCACGATATTTTAAATAATAACATATCTTCCCAAAGGAAGAAATTATTACCTTAAAGATGGGTTTGACCACCTAGATGATGAAAGTTTTTGTAAATATACGGAACTAGGGTTTTTTCCCTTAACTTACAAGTATAAGATAAAGTTTATTTTAATTTTTGGGTCTCGTGTCCTCATAGTTAATTACATCTTTAGAGATGTGAGTTCTAAAGAAAACTCTCAATTAATATAATGAGTCAAATCATCAAAAGTTAGATTTTCACAATTGAAGTGGTTGAGAATAAGGAAATGATCCAAATTGGAAGAATTAAGGTAAGAAAATAAGTCTGATGACAATGTGTCATGGGAAAGGCCAGAATGTGGGGATGTCGACCGTTTTTTTTTTTAATCTTCATGATTTGAAAAAGTGATGATTTTGTAATTTTGAAAATAATTTAAATATAAATATAACCCTTTTTTTATTTTTAAAAGTAACATTTTAACTTAAAATAGGTGAGACCAAATAGGTCTCACATTTTAAATAGTTTAGACGAGTGAATACGATACTACAAGTAAAACACTTATCCTGAAGGATAAANAGAGTCGCCAGAATTTGTTGGCCGTTTTTAACTTCGTGATTTGAAAAAGTGATGATTTTGTGATTTTAAAAATAATTTAAATCTGAATATAACCTTTTTTTTATTTTTAAAAATAACATTTTAATTTTAAAATATGTGAGATCAAACAGGTCTCACATTTTAAATAGTTTAGATGATTGAATACAATACTACAAGTAATACACTTATCCCGAGAATAAATTTATCACTTGTAATAGGGATTCAATCACCTATATTAAACAATTTGTGACATCCGTTTTGGCCTGCGAAATATTTTATAAAAAGGCCAACAAGTTTCCCTATCTAACATAAAAAATTAGATAGGGTTTATTTTATCTGGGTTCCNTACCTAGACTAAAGAATTTGTGACATCCGTTTTGGTCTGCGAAATATTTTTTAAAAAAGGCCAACAAGTTCCCCTATCTAACATAAAAAATTAGATAAGGTTTATTTTATCTGGGTTCCTGGTNAAATATCACAGATCTAGGGAAAACCCCGGTGACCTTCCAACTATCCTATTGTTTGGCTTTATGTCTTTGAAATGATTTAATTCAATATTTTAATCCTGCAAATTATTTAAGATTTAGGACTTATGTTTACACAATGTCGGGCTGTGTAAATAGCCTAAAAAGACAGGAGGATTTATACCGTACCGAACGGTAACCTCGGAATCCTAATGCGTTAGGACTTATAATTACACAACAGAGTTGTGCAAAAAGCCCAAAAAAATGATCCTATGGGTTGTTATTTAAACTAAAGAAAGTGATAGGTGATGTGAATGTGTTTTGCTGCTGCAGATTTCGCGCTGCCCACGATGTTTGCTCCGAGCCTCTCGTAGTAGCACCTTCTGGTTTAGTTTTAGTTTTAAAAATACGCCTAACCACTAGATTATCCTAATCTAAGGCATAGTGTATCAAAGTAACTAAGCATGCAGTATAACAGAAAAGAGCAGTATAGTGTACAGTAGAAAGAAAAGATAGTATAGCATGCTGAGAAAAATAGTATAATAGGCTGTGAAAACAGTATAACATGTTGGGAAAATAAAATGTTGTAATATAAAATCTGTATACCTGGTAGTTCATTGCTCCTTTAAGTTTAACTATTATGCGCTGTGTAAAAGAGGAAAGTATAACCTGAAAAAGACTTAACAGAAACAGGTAAATCATAGGAAAAAGACAAACAAATAAAATAAAATACAATATCAAATATAAAGGACCAAGAATAGGAAATTTATATGTGATATTGAAATGTCCCCAATTACTAGGAGGATTTGAATGTATGACAAACTCAAATCCCGGAGCATTGGGTTTCAGTTTTGGTCAAGTTAAGGTAAGNATAAACACTAAATGTTTTTGTTGGGAAACGTGTGAAATTGCTAAATATGATTATGTTCTCTTTTTTAAAAAATAAGTCTAGATACCTTAGTCTTTTTAGGTTGATTCATTCTTATATTTAGGAACCTTCTAAAATCCCTAACTTATATGAAGACACTAATTTTATAACCTTTATTGATAACTACATTCGATTGATATATGTATAACTAATTAAACAAAAATTTAATATTAACACTATAATCATTATAACCATTACCACAATAAAAATATTTTAACTCTTAACATCAAATTTATTTGGACTAATAATTCTCATGTTTATTTAAATCAGACATTATCATTTCTTTTTTTCAAAATAAAGGTATTATCTATCAATCATTCCGCCTTGACACTCCCCAAGAAAATGTATTGATAGAATGAAAAACCATCNTATACTTGATGTGTTAGATAAAAGACTGCAGAACCCGTTACAATGGCGATGCAGACCAGCAACAACGCAGAAAAAAGTTTTCATTTCCGGCCAGACTTATTTGTGCAGATTGTTATGAGGTAGTGACTGATATTTCTTACTGTACCATCCAGGGATTTTTTTTTTAAATATTTTTAAAGGAAAATAGAATTTTATTAATCTGTCAAAATGTACAGTAGTATATGGTAGATCCAAGCTAAACCCAAATTATATTGTGTCCGCCCCATAAATAACAAAAGCAATACATCTATTATTATAATCAAGTAATCCAAAAAGTGAAGCAAAATGAAAGGAAAGAGAACTGTTAAAATATTGAAATTGCAGCAGAATACACGTCACAGAGATTAAAGTGGAGCATAACAATTAACGACACATCAAAATGAATAGGACAATTAACATTGAAAAAATTCTGCACCAGTTGGAAACAAGCAGAAAATACTAATTTTATTTCAAGAGAGTCCACACAGGCTGAACCAGAAAACGCTACCGCGCACCCCACACCCACACCCACACCCACACCCACAGACACCCACACCAGCACCCCACCCCTCTCCCATGCGTGCTGAAAACTGTTTGAGTGCCTTTTCCATTTCCCTTGACAGCCATTAGAGAAAGGTTACACTGGCAAAGGATATACAGAATTGCTATAAGCTAGGTGCCGAGATAAGGAGCTTATCTGATTCATTTGAAGAAATTTTATTTCTATCCATGTTGTCCAAGTTCACACTTATCACAGACAAATAACAAGCTCACAGCTTTAAGGAAAATACAGCCCAGCCAAAAAAAATCGGAATAAGCTGAAGCAAATTGATCATAAGTAGGAATTTAAATGTATAACCACATTTAAAGGCATAGAAAATAGCTTTGAATTGAGATTATACATTCAAAGACCCAAATATCATCCAGGGATTGTTTGATTCTAGACAGTTGAATAAGTCTTGCCTGTCTTTTCTTGTTGACTTTCAATTTTTAGTTGGAATTTGAGACATTCTTAAAAAATTAAAATCCTTGATCTACAATTTCGTTGAGTAAATCTGGTGGACTGCTATAGAAGATACATTCTGTCAAAGCTTTAAATATTTTTCATTTAATAGTTTTTGTATGGGTTTTGTGATTAGTTGTCAAACCTAATGTCAACCCCAATCTTTGTCATATGGGCTTTCGGACCAATAATAATCAGATTTTTTTTTTTCATGCTCTAAATAACTGTCATTTTAAACATGAAATTGCTATTAATATGGTTGCACTGATCTTCATAAAGTACTTGTTTTTAGCTTCCAGATTGTAGCTTTAGCTGTGTCTTAA
Source organism: Phalaenopsis hybrid cultivar (assembly GCA_002079205.1). Classification (NCBI taxonomy): domain Eukaryota; kingdom Viridiplantae; phylum Streptophyta; class Magnoliopsida; order Asparagales; family Orchidaceae; genus Phalaenopsis; species Phalaenopsis hybrid cultivar. The sequence goes on from JXCR01148897.1 coordinate 220,156, forward strand.
TTGCAGAAGGTCTTCTGGTATTGGAAATATATTCTCATTCCTATCATGTTTTGATGACAGACTCACTTGGACGAGTATCTGAGTGATGACGCCCCATTTGATATATGCAGTTGTCAGGCGAGTCTTTATGAAATTTGAATCTTAATGAAATGAAGGCACACGTGAGCAAATTTCTTGCTGTCATGCATTTGTTGCTCTTCTCATCAATAATTTGGACGATTAAATATTTCAGTTTGCTTTGCACTACTCATGGTCAACTGAAGCACGAGCAAGGAGAGCATTGGCCAACATATCTGCCTTGCTCCGGCCTGGAGGGTACTTTATTGGAACAATGCCTGATGCTAATGTTATTATTAAAAAGCTTAGAGATGGTACTTTCCTTTATTTTTACCTGATATTTCATGTTTGTTATTCAAAGTTGATGCAGTTGCTTCATTTCTTTTGGTGTTTAAATTTATTCTGGTTCTTCACGAGTTTCTTTTTCATCCCTTTTGTTAATTTAGTCAAGGAAAGGTTTGGTTTCAAGTCATATTTCGGCAGTCATTGTTAATTTCTGTGGAATTGCTGACATTTTCCATTGTTGAACTCGTGATTCTATAGGCGGTAGTACATTTTTGATATGCGGCATGGATGGATGAGACCGCATCATATCTAATATGTAATAAACAAAACTGGTCCTTTGTAATTAGATTTCTTGGAAGCATTTTATTCCCTTCCGTAATCATATCATACTGAACCCCCACTGTGAAAAATAATTTCATAAAACTTGTGATAAACAAAACTGGTCCTTTGTCATTTTGTTGTGTTTACCCCCCTAGTATCATGTGGATATTCTTAAGTACCCTGTTCTTGATGGACACTTTTTCAAGTAGTTATTATCTGGAATTTTTAACAAGCTTATACTTTATTATTGTGCGTTAATCTACTGGTTCTTATTGTCATCTGTTAGATGTCTAGATCACAAGTGATATGAACTTTCTAATTTGTCAATATAGAAGTAAAAGAGGGTTGGAAAGTTAACTCATCAACATATATCAAATCAAATCTCAAGGAAGTATAGGAAAATTCTTCACACATCCAAAACACAAGTGTATGACATCACTTAGTTACTACACAAGATTGAAGAAAATATAAAAAAAATTCATTGAAGTCATAAAATCAAATGTACACAAATAAAGAACACCCAAACTAGAGTTTCTCTCTTTGAATTGCACAACGACCTTCCTTTTACAGTGAATGCTCTCCTTAGTTTTGATTTTGTCACGTACATGCAACAAAAGTTACTACACATGATTGAAGAAAATATAAAAAAAATTCATTGAAATCATAAAATCAAATGTACATAAATAAAGAACACCCAAACTAGAGTTTCTCTCTTTGAACTGTACAACGATCTTCCTTTTACAGTGAATGCTCTCCTTAGCTTTGATTTCTCACGTACATGCAAAGTTTCCCTAATCTCACTCAAGGATAGTACACACTCACTCACACTCCCTAAGCAAATGACGTGACCAAATATGGAAGGTAAATGAGGGAGTTCTTGCACTTTATTTTCTCTCTTGAGTGTTGCTCTCTTTTTCTCTTGATGTTGCTATATATTTCTCATTTTCTATCGTCTAAATGACATCTACCCTTTCAGTTTAAGCCATCAAACACAAATTAACTCCAATGAAGTGCCACAAATTGTAATCCCGCGGATCCGGGTTCTGGAGTTGGGTGCCCGACGCTAGGTTTGGGCACTTGGGCGCTTGCAGTGGCGCTCACTTTCCATCTTCTTTGTATTTTACTGAATTTTGGGCTGGTTCAAGTGTTGTGGTGCCAGGCTTGGGAGCCTAGGCGCCAACCCAAGACTTAGCATCCATTTTTGTTTTATATGCTCCCCCATATTGCCTTCGTACATGTACACTACATATACCACCACAAATACCATAGAAAAACATCAAAATGATACAAATAAATGTCCAAATAACATATAAATATTACAAACATTTGATACCTATCAAATACTCTCAAACTTAAATATTACTCGCTCTCAAGTAATTTCGAATCTAGAATTTGAATTTGGGAAAGATTTTGGACTATGAATTTTATTGCTTTCTAATAATTTAGTTACTATATAAATCAAAGTGTGCAAGTCTCTCTTTTTGGTAGAATTTTTTGAGCAACTTTTTAATATCCCAATCTAACTAATACTAATACTAGATCTATATAATCTATCTTAAATTAATTATGTGAGGTATGACTATCATGAAATTAATACTTCAAACATAAAATATGGTTAGCTACGAACTTAAACAATGTTAATTACGTTACTATCTTTTTGAATACAAAATTTTAGGGATATTAGTGAAGTTTTTGATCTATTGACTTATTAGAAAGATTTATTAGTACGAATTTTTAAATTGAGCATAACCTCAATCTTCTCTTCATAGGTTCTTGAAATTTTTTTTTTGTATGCATGAACCTTTTTTATTTTTATTTTTATTCTTCTTTTCATTGAGGATTACTGTATTTAGTTAAGCTCATTTTTATTAATTTTGGATACAAACCCCATCTAAAGTAAAAAAATTATTTTTTCCTAACTTTCCTAAATGTTTGAATTTCAAAAGAGACTATCTAAGAATCTAGTTATTTAAGTGAATATTGACTAATAGATTATGTATTACAATAGTTATAAATCAAGTATTAGTGAGTTACTAAGCCTATTTATCACCTTCAGAA
>JXCR01148898.1:0-11181 GCA_002079205.1 Phalaenopsis hybrid cultivar
GAAATAGGAATAGGACTTCTAATCCTACCTCGAAAGGAGAATCAGGATTTATGTACTGACCTATACTACGCAAGTATACGTATCGTTGTCAAGTAATATAGGACTTTTTGATTAAGCCCTGAATATTGAACCCATAGGGAATTTTGCAATATGCACTATTAATCAATAAACTTTCTATTTTAAAAAAGACAATTACTTAAACTATAAATATTTTCACTATAGGTGAAATTCAAATCTTTTTGGTATTTTTGATATTTTGACAAAATAATAAAACCTCTACAGATAACTTGAGTTTATGTAAAAGAAAAGTACTTGATATGAAAATATATTTCTCCTTATCATGAATCAGTATTAAGTATAGGATTTTAGTTGTGGAAGTGTGCAATATGTGTTGTGCCAAATAGGAGAAATATTATTCTTTAATCTTACTAGAGTTTCTATAAAGAACATTGGCCAATTTAAAGTTTGAATAGTTCTGAAGACCGACTAGCCAGGGAAGATATCAGCTCTCACTTTAGAGTACCCTTGATTGCCTCCACCTCTGAGGTAACATCTCATATCAGAACCTAAAATAATAAACCAGGTTGGGGGCTTTAACCTGTCACTTTAAAGTCCTCTAAGTTTACACCCTTCAAAGATTATTTTCCTATTTATTTGCACTCAATCATATGAATTACATTTTCATTCATTCAACCTCATGTGATTCTTTCCAATTGTTGATTGAGATAACACCAGCCCAGTTCTTACATGTTCTCACAAGAAATTTTAACATCTAGATGGGCCATATCAAGAAGTAAATGAAGTGCATGAAATTAAATCATCACAACTTCTTCCAACATTAAAGATGAATACTCTCCACAACTTCCATCCAACACTTTAATTACTTATCATTTTAAGGAGAAAGATAAAGAAAACTACTCATAATCCATGGAGAAAAAAAAAACCACACTTTAGTTTAAAAGTAGAAATCATTGTTAAACCAACAAGAAGTCTTGATTAAAACCAAAAGTAGTTAAAAAATAAAGATAAAAACTTATCTCAAATCCTCCACCAAACTCTTGAAGTTCTTTTGAATCTCCTCTTTTACAACACTCTTGACTCTCACAATAAAACTAAAAACACAAAGGATAAAGTAAATTTATGGTGCCTGAAAATCTCTCCAAATGTTTCTCTCAAAACTCCCCCTTTTTAGCACTTTTCGGGACTCTTCAAAAAGTCTCAACTTTCTTCTTTTATAAATCTCCAAGAGGTGCCTTGGTAACTCTTCAAAATGTGTCCCAATTCAATGTATTCTCCAAGGGATGCCTCCTTTCACAAGTATTTTAATCATATTTTCATTTCTAGTGGTCATAAACACCCTCTTTAGCCAATAGGTGCCTCAAATGTCTCTTCAAAATTCAGAAAAATTGAATTAAACTGTCAAATAACCGCCTCTGACGCTTAAGCGCGGGGCCTCCGGGGCTTAGGTGTGGCCTTCTCTATTTCATCGGTGCTTAAGCGTTAGATCTAGCGCTTAGGAGCCAAAACACTTTTGCACCATTTTTGTATTTTTTGCTCCAAATTTGATCTTTTTTCACTCCTTTTAGCATTTTTCGCCTTTTTCTTGTACCTGAAAGAAAAACACACAAATACTTTCTATTAAAGTGCAATATCTCAAAAATAGGCATAAAAATGTGTCTAAAAATATTATATATTTTAGGTGTATCAAGTGGAATGTGAGTGAAAGTGAGTGTATTAGCTCTAGACAAGCACCCAGGGTCAACCTTAAGGCCTAACAGTCTTATGGGGATGCCCCTTAGGCTCCCCCATGTTGACTTCACCTACTAAGTGCTAGAGGTCAGGACCAACATTTGGAACTTCAAGTTGAGCAAAGGAAGGTTTAGAATTTCTTATGGTGAGGGTTCCTTTTCTAGTCCTCTAAGAATAATCAATAAGAAAGTCCTATGGCTAGGTCCTAGGCTACTAAAGTGGAAATTAAACCTAAACCAAAAGTGAGGTCAATAAATGGACCCCAATAGGTGTGGTGTGCTGGAAAAGCACACCGCACATATTGGCGTTGATTGACAAGATCGACAAAACCAACACAGACTTCTATGTCAACATACCTATGATGAAGTATAGAATTGAGTGACAGTTGTTCTCACTAGGGAGTAACAGATACTCTCGTTGGAAAAAGAAAAGAGATTTTGAGGATAATCATTAGGCAAACTGGCAGTCGCAACGAAGACTTGATTTAAATTGAATTTATCAAAGAAAGTTTGGATTTTAATTTAGAATTTGAAGGAGATGAAACTATGCGCGAGGAAACCAGATTGAGTGGAAAACATAAGCACAGAAAAGAGAATAAGGTGTCAAGGCCTATCCCAAATTTGAGGATGGGAATAAGACATCTAAGTCTGCCCTAAAATTTAGGATGAGAATAGGACATCTGAGCCTACACAGAAGGTGGAAATGGGAATAGGACGTCTAAGCATACCACAAAAGTGGAAATAGGAATAGGACATCTAAGCCTACCCCGAAAGTGGAAATGGGAATAGGACATCTAAACCTACCCCAAAGGTGGAAATGGGAATAGGACGTCTAAGCTTACCCCAAAGGCGGAAATGGGAGTAGTTCTAAGCCTGCCCCCCAAAAGTGGAAATGGGAATAGGTTGTCTAAGCCTACCTCAAAAGTGGAAATGGGAATAGAATGTTTAAGCCTACCCCAATAGTGGAAATGAGAATAGGACGTTTAAGTCTACCCTAAAGGTGGAAATGAGAATAGGGCATCTAAGCTTACCCCGAAAGTGTAGATGGGAATAGGATGTTTAAGCTTACCCCAAAAGTGTAGATGAGAATAAAACGTCTAAGCCTACCCCAAAGGTGAAAATGGGAATAGGATGTCTAAGCCTACCCTGAAGGTGGAAATGGAAATAGGACATCTAAGCCTACCCCAAAAGTGTAGATGAGAATAGGATGTCTAAGCCTAGCCCAAAGGTTAAAAAGGGAATAGGACGTCTAAGCCTACACTGAAAGTGTAGATGGCAATAGGACGTCTAAGTATACCTTAAAGGTGGAAATAGGAATAGGACTTCTAATCCTACCTCGAAAGGAGAATCAGGATTTATGTACTGACCTCAAAAGGAGGGAATCAAAATATAGGTATTGACCCTAAAAGTGCATAGAGTTTGCGGTGTTAAGCTTATAGAGTTATGACACGTGAAGATTGACATTAGTGAGGAAAATTTCTGAGACTCTGTGCAGAGTGTGAAACTTTGGGGGATGTGAGGAAATTGGCGCAGACCAAGATAGTCGCGCTGCGCAAGCAAAGAGTAAGAAACCTCAAACTCGACAGAAACAAACTCAACATCTTTATTATTGTATTTTCTTGTTGTCTTTATCACATTTAATAATCAAAGTGGTTTGTTTTCAAAATTTTATTTTCATTGGTTGATTTTTAAAAAGGATATTTTATTTAAATTTTGTTATCATCAATCAAATTTTTTTTTTTATTGTTTTATTCTTTATTCGTTATAATTCAAAACCAACGTATGGTTTTGTGGCTTTTATCAATAGCACAAAAGGGAAATTTGAAAAACATGTTGAAATCTGAAAGAAATTTCATTAATCTGCTTCAAATCAGGTGTTACAGACTGAATACATGCTGAAAGCATCAAAAGAGACAATCATGCTGAATACATCAAAAACATCATATGTTGAGTACAGATCATATATGCTGCTTTGACACAGCCCAAAAGTTGAAAAAAATTATCTATTTGTCCTCTATGGGGTGAGCTTCTGCTCAAGCTGACCTACTAAGCCAAGCTCCCACGACAAGAATTCCTTTTACGTGTACTTAGAGGTGCAACCATCTCATAGCTCGGATGGTTTTAGCTCTTCCAATTCTGAATTTGGTCAAAATCTATATGAAATCTATTGTAATCCATCCTTCTAATTGTAATGGAAACTCTGTGGTGTTGTACCCCCGTAATACAATTCTTGGCAAGTTTAGCTCTATTTCCCTTTAAAATTAGTATCGAACCCACCAGCAGCAGAATTGCAATTGATCCTCTGAACTCACCGGGTCCAACAACATAAATTTCTTTTCCGAAAAAAATGTCACTTTTACAGAAAGGTTTGACAAAATCATTATGATTTGTATGTGGGGGAATATAGTTTCCCTCTTCATAAATGTTGATGATGCAACTGTTTGGAATGTAGTATGCTGTCAGCACACTCCATCTGACCATCCTTTTTATCATCCACTTTATTGTGGGAGGCAATGGATCAACCTCGCTGTCTCTTAAGATCCCCGGAGGGTTCCCTTGCCTATCATTGGTAAAATTGTAGCAACAACCAAATTGAATGGTTATCCTACCTTTTCCATGCATTCACTTTCGTGGTTATGAATAGGTTCTTTCCATCAGAAGACCAGCTCTACCTTTGTCTCTCAGGTTGAAAACACAATCAAGAATACTTCTTTCTTCACTTTCAGAAAAGACTCTGGTGTACAGTTCTAGGCCTTCAGAATATATTGAAAAATTTTCCTTGTATTTTCTTGTAGAATTCAAATTCTTATCTTTTAACTCTATTCATCTTTTCCAGTTTCGTTGTGGGGATCCTCTGAGATCATCAAGGCTGCTCAATCATCTCCACATCTGTAGGATACCACATCTAACTTGGCTCTGTAGGTAATGGAATATATGGCCCATCATCTGGGTAAACTAGCTCTTGACGTCCCATGTCGGCGACTATGAATTCCTCAAAAGAACTATTGTGGTTTAAGTGGAGAACATTGCATGTTGGGCATCCCATGTCGGTGGCTATGAATTCCTCAAAAGGATTATAGTGGTTTAAGTGGAGAACATTGCATGTTGGACATTCCATGAATGCTGTTCCAGTTGATGTCTGAATAAGAACTTCAACATTACACATTGGGCAACCCTTGTAAACTTCATTTGGTACCTCTGGTAGTATCTTTTTTGTAGGAAATTCAAACTCTTCCTCTATAGCAGGCGGACTAGTAGAAGTCTCTCTCATGCAAGGATCATAGATTTTCCCCTCAAGAATTGGGGTAAGTTCTCCGCCTCTTTCAGGCTTCTTTTCTCTTCACATAGGAAAGCTTTGTGTTTTTGGCAATTAGCATTTCTGCGTTGAGTTCTTCTTAATGGTGCATCTGACAGTCTCTCATCATCAACACTGACTAGACGTCCTGTTGGCGAAGTTATCATAGACAGCTGGTGACTACTCCCCTCCATCAGGCCCTGTTGTGCTATCCCTTTCTTCATCTTTAGTGAGGAATCTTCTTTAGTGCTGATCTTTAATAGCGAAGGTAGTTCCCCTTTTTCTTAATGACTAGATATGTCCATCAGGGGGCCCTAATAGTTTACGTTGACCTGATCGGAGTTCAAGTCAAAGTCTATGATGTCTCCCTGAGGTGCCCTTTCCTTGTTAAGTGTGAGATTCCAGCCATCCTTGAAAGCAAAAATTAGCTTCTATCCTGACATTTTTTTTTCTGCAAATGACAAAAAAAATATCAGTGCGCTGAAATTTAGCAAGAACAAGAACAAAACAAAACATTTATTAGATAGAAATTTTGTTTATGTGGGTGCAAAGATTATTTATTTATTTATTTATATATATACATTATTTTTTTTAATTTAGTAGAATATCAAACTTAAAAGTAGAAAGGAGAACATCAAAGCATGCAACTTCAAATGTTTTCATTTTATTGAGGTTAACTTATTACAAAATTTTGGACACAGTTACAGACGCTTGGCCAAATAAATAACCCCAGAACAATCAGAGTTTCAAAAAGGCAATTTTAAGTAGCATCAAGTTGTATATTATGTATTTAAATATCATCAATTGATCGGCAGCATAAGTATTTTGCCTCAGAAATCCACCAGCTGGTAGGTTCCTCCTGAATAAACTTTTTCTACGACAAATGGTCCCCCTAAGTTGGCTCAAATTTTTCACTTATCTTGCAACATACAAGAATAGGTCTTTTGAGAACAAGAACGCGGTCACCCAATTTGAATGTCCTTGGGAGGACAAATTTGTCATAAGCTTGTACCATCCTCGCTTGGTAAAGCTTCAAGTGTAGTTGTGCTTCTAGTTGCTTTCCCTCAAGACTTTCCAATTCTTCAAGTTTGTGTTTTGCACTTTCTTTGGTTGTAATTTGGTTGGTGATGGCGACTTTGAGAGATGGTGTTTGAACCTCTAGTGGCAGTATGACCTTGGACCCAAACACGAGTGTGTAAGGTGTACATTGAGTGGGAGTTTTGAGCGTTGTCCGGTAGGCCCACAAAGCTTCCGACAATTTATTATGTCAATCTCTTTTATTGTCGTCCAATGTTTTCTTTAAAATTTGTACCAGTATCTTTTTGAAGGCCTCGGCCAATCCATTTTCCCTAGGATAGTAGATTATGGACTACCTCCAGTCCATCCCATGTCTTTTAATAAAATTGTTGATCTTTGTGCTATTGAAGGTTGTCTCATTGTCAGAAAATACTCTGTGTGGAACTCCGAAATGATAGATGATTTGACTTTTGAAAAATAGAAGGGCAAGTTGTGTTGTAACCTCTCGTAATGGCACTGCCTCTATCCATTTGGAGAAGTAATCTGTAGCGTCAAGAATAAATCTGTCCCTTAGAGGATGGAGGGTTTATTGGACTTATTATGTTCGTGTCCCAACACTCGAATGGTCATGAGGCAACAGTTGGGTGTAGCACATTCGGATGTTGGTGTAAGACCACCCCATGCACTTGGCAAATGTGACACTTTGTGGTTGTATCCATGCAATCAGATATCATTGCTAGCCAATAATATCCAAGTTTTTTAAATCTTCATTTTCATTTTTGGCCCTGACTGGTGAGCACCATACAATCCGGCGTGTACTTCTTTGACGATACTTTGTGCTTCTATTCTACTTAGACATCACAACCACATCTAATCTAATGATCTTCTGTAAAGGACATCACGCACTAGAGCATATTACATCGCTCTTCTCGTGATATGATATTCCTTGGACTTGTCCTCTAGTAACTTTCCAGTATGCAAATATTCTATTAATGGCTTGCGCCAATTATTATTGATGTCAGCAACTGCAATAGTCATTCTTTCTTCTTTTTTGAGCTTATGTAAATTGTCGAGGTCAATACGAGACAAAAATCGTCACCCTTGTACTATAACGTAGATGGAATCCTCTAGTGGACATGTCAGTTCATTGGCTAGTTTAGCTAGAGCATCAACATGGGCTTTATCACCTCAAGGAATCTGGTAGAGAGTCACGCTGGGAATCTGTTCTAGCGGATGCATTGTGTACCAATGGTATTTTGCTAATCTTGGTTTCAAAATCTTGTATTATTCGGCAACTTGTTGAATGATGAATTGTGAGTCGCCATAGATGACAATATTCGTTATATCCATTTAGATTGACAACTCCAACCTAGTGATCAATGCTTCATATTCTGCTTCATTATTTTTGCATGGCTCTGTCAGGTGGTAGGAGAATCTCAACATGCCCTTATCTAGCATGTTGAAAATAAGACTAATTCCTGCTTTTCCTGGTATAACTGTTCCTGATCCTTTATCTTTTCTGGCTGATGAAGCTCCATGAAAGTACATTTCCCAGCATTGCACACCGGAGAAATCCAATTGTAATATTTGTTCATCTGGAAACTCATCATTAGGAAGGGACCCAATCGAAAGTGGGTGTGCTGCGAGAAAATCTGCTAAAATTTGTCCCTTGATAGCACGGAGGGGAACAAAAGTTATATTGAATTGCAATAAAATCATCAACCATCTTGTTAGACATTCGGAAAGTGTTGGTTGGGATATCAAATATTATATTGGATTAAATTTTGAAATAATGGTAATTTTGTGAGAGAGCATATAATGTCTAAGCTTTTGGGCAATAAGAAAAGCTAGACAATGCTTCTCAATAGGTGGGTACTTTATTTCCGTCGGTATTAGATGCCAGCTCAACTAGTATAGTGCATTTTCTTTACTCCCGTCATTAACTTGGGCTAACAGGGCTCCGAAGAAGCCGTCTAAAGCTGTGGTATAAAGTCTCAAGGGTTTTCCTAGGATAGGGGCTACCAAAATAGGAGGTGTCATTAAGTATTGTTTAACGTCCTCAAAGGCCTGCTGGCATTTCTCTTCCCAAAAAAAATTGGCATCCTTTTTAATTAATGCTCAGAAGGGTTGATATCTACCTGAGAGATTTGAAATAATGCATCTCAAATATGCCAACTTTCCCTGGAAGGAGCCTAGTTTCTTCAAAGTTTTGGGAGGATGCATTTCCAAGATAACTTTAATATATCCAGATCGATCTCGATTCCCCGATGACGAACAATGAATCCTAAAAATTTCTCAAAGGTGACGATGAAGGCGTACTTTAAGGGATTCATCTTTAGATTGTATTGTCGCAATCGTTCGAACACGATCCTCAAATTGTACAAATGGTCTATTTTCTGTTTGCTCTTAATGACCAAATCATCCACGTAGCATTCCACTTAGTTATGAATGAGGCTGTTAAAGATCTTTGTCATAGCTCGTTGATATGTTGCTCTGACATTCTTCAACCTGAATGACATCACTGTATAGCAAAAAATCCCGATCGGCATTCTGAATGCTGTAAGTACTGCATCCTCTAGAGTCTTTTTGACTTGGTTATGCCCTGATGATCCATCCATGAAGAAGAAAATCTCATGTGTCAAAGCAATGTCCACCATCATTTTTGGTATCGACAACGAAAATTCATCTTTTGGACAGGCTTTGTTCAAATCCCTGAAGTCGACACATACATGGATTTGTCCATTTTTCTTCTTAACTGGTACAATATTGGCCAACCACGTGGGGTACAACTCTTCTTTTACAAAGTTACCTTCTATCAATTTCCTTACCCCGACAATGACTTGTTTCTCTATCTCGAGGCACATTCTTCTGAGAGCTTGTTTTATTAGGGTTATATCTTTGCCCACCCTGAGTTTATGAACCGCAACTACCGCAGACAGCCCTGACATTTCATCATAACTCCATGCAAAATAATCTTTAAATTCTGACAATAACTTGCTTAGTTTTGAAGATTCTTTATTGTTGAGTAGAGAACTTATAAATTTAGGTCAGGGCTGCTCCTCAGTCTTGAGGTTAATTTCCTTCAATTCATCAACAGTTGACTCAATTTCTTCCTCAAACTCTAGCGGGGCATCTTCTATTAATTTGTCCTGAGAGTCATCCTCTACATTGAGGCAATCCTCTTCTGATTCACTAATAACATTCATGCAAAATTCTGAATCACCGATTGATCCTACAGTACCATATCTAAGACATTCTTTCAAGTTAGGAGTTTGACTTTTAACACTCTATAATTTTTCAAAAAGTTATAGCTTATCTTTTGGCATTTTTTTTATTAAATATCCCTATTGAATTAAATTTTGTACATAAGGAGAAAAGTAAACAAAAGGTAATTCCATTAATTCATTAGGATCCTCATCTAAATTTACATGATTTTCAAGATTAGTAGAAGTAGAAGCACAGTAAAATTTGATCGGCTTTGAACCAACGCTACGGACTTCCTTGGCCTCTAAACTCTTAACCTTTTGAAGAGAATCGGAGTAAAGGTCATGGAATTCACGTAGTGGTTTATCCGATAATACATTGACTCGTATTCACTTTTCTCCACATCTTCTAAGGATATCTTGTACTGTGGTTTCTTCTATTTTATCATCATCATTTCCTCCTTGGAGCTTTCTTCATCATCAATGTTAATATTCGGCTTAGTCTATCCAACAATCGTATTGGTTCTTCCTCGTCCACGTCCCCAGCCTCGTGCTCGGGTGTGCAAATTAAAAGAACCCCCACCAACTTGTTGTAAAAAAGTAATGGAAGATTGCTGAAGCAGTGTTAAATGGCTTTTCCATCGTGATTCTTCTGAATCTTCCACTTTATTCGTCACAATTTCATGAGAGAAGACAATTTCCTTTAGAGGCACGTAGTAGGCGACATCTTCATGAATGTCAACTTCATGAACTGAGAATGGCTGCAAATCTCCTTTAATGCATGTTCTTTTCCTTCTTTATAATACTTAATGAATTATTGTAGGGAATACAGAACAATGTTGTGCTCATGAATCCACGATCGACCAAGTAGAGTTTGAAAAAGGTCTCAACATCGATGATATGGAATTTTGCGGTTGTTACTAGTTCTTCAAATTTCATAAGCAATGTAATTGACCCGAGATCTTTTTCTCCTTTCTAATTGAATCTTCTTAACATCATTTTATCGGTTGTAAGCTCTTGAGCTTCAATATCCAAATATGCTAAACTCTGTAGACTCATTAAGTTAAGTGATGCTCATGGATCCACCAAAACTCTAAACAACATGAATTTGTCGATGTTAATGGAGATATAGAGCGATTAGTTGTGGTCAGCAGTGTCAGGCAACAAGTCTTCATCTATGAAGGTTATGCCAGGCTATTCTCAAACTTCATCCAAGGATGTGCTATCCAACTGAGCTAAGCAAATCTCTGGGTCAAGCAAGGCTGTAACCAGAGACTCTCTCATCTCCTTTGAAAGAATTAGAGCATCGTAGATGCTTATTTTGGTCGGCACCCTCCTAAGATGAGCTAGCACATTATAATCAACTTTATATAATCCTCCAATCCTTACTTAATTATCTGGTTCTTCTCCTGACAAAGGTGGAGGTAGCTCTTATTGAGTTATTATTTGTCTTTTTTCCTCCACTGGAGCTGACCTTGGGGCAACACTTTCCCACTCCTCAAGTTTATCTCTGTGATTTCTTCTCCTTCTTACAATGTTGTAAGTAGATTCTTTATTGATTCTTCATCAGAGAGATCCAAGTTGATAGGTGGTGGTGCACCGTGGCACTCGAGGAATGGCTCCTCACCTTCGGTGCTATCGTAACCGGCCTCGTCGACATCTTCTTTGTTATTGTTAATGGATTCATCAGACTTGAGTACAATTTGAGGATCGGTTTGAGAATCAAGATCAGAGTTAGATTGATCAAAATCAGTTACGTTATAACTAAAAATAGTTAAAACATAGACGAAATCATAATCATTATATTTATAATACCCTAGTAGGGAAAAAAGATAATCATACATGGTCAGGGGTTCGCAGATTTTCTTCCTAGAATTAGAGATGACCAATCAAATAGAGGCAGCCCCTATCCTACCCC
>JXCR01148898.1:11279-41023 GCA_002079205.1 Phalaenopsis hybrid cultivar
TTCTTCTCTTTCTCTTATGGTTGGGGTGGTTTCTCTGACAAAATCTCCATCTTGGGTTGAGCAAGCTGTAGAGTCTAGACGGTTGTTTGTGCTGAAACAGTCAGAATCTGATTCAGTATCTTCTTGGATGACTTGCTCTAAATTGTACTCCATCCATCTTCTTCTGAATAGGGATCTATCGGAGTAATTGATTTGGCTGAAATCATATTTACAGAACTTTTTTCAAGTTCTTTTAAATATTCTTTTGGGATTGTTATATTCTCTTTTTTAAGATTTTTGTCGAGCTAATCCTTGAAGAAGAAACATTCCTCTATAGGGTGTCCAAGCATCCTGTGGTATGGGCAATAATTGGGCTGATCTTTCTTGTCAACTTCCTTAGGTTACCTTGGATCTGACAATCTAAACTCAGGCTTCTTCATTAAACTTCTGAATATTTTGGGTACAGCTTCATCTTTGAAGGAATATACCATGCTTTTTCATTTCTAAAGGGTCAGATCCTTCTTGTTCTCTGTTCGATATGATCCTCCTTGATGCGACTGCTAGCTAGACTAACCATATTGTTGTGTTCCTTGTTGAGTATGTTGTGATGAAGACTGGGAATTTTGATGAGAATGTTCTATTTATATCTTCATTGGTAGCTTTCCCTTATTAACTGTTGCTACTATCCCAAACTTCTTCTCAAATATTCGGGTTGCTCTTATCTTTTTGATTTCTCCTGAGAATCCATGTGTTTAACTTCTTGCAGTTTGCCAGCTTTGCTGAGTAGATCCTCAAAGGACTTGATGGTGAGTCCATTAAGCATGAAAGCTATTTGCCCATGGATGCTTTTGAGTATGATCTCAATTGCATGATGTTCCTGTAGTTGAGGTTCTCATTTCATGCTAAGGTTTCTTCACTTCAGTATATAATCTACTAGAGTCTTGTTAGACATTTGCTTCTCCACTATGAGATCTCCAATAGAAACATGAAGATGTGCTCCAGCAAACCTCTTTACAAATAACTGTTCTAATTCTGCAAATGTCTTCACTGATCCATTGGGCAACTCAACATACCAATCAAATGCTATTCCTGACAGGTTGCTGACAAACTGATGGAAAAACAAGGCTTTGTTACCTCCGGTATTGCCACAACTGGCTTGGAAATGTGCTATGTGTTGTATGGGATTTTCAATCCCGTCAAATATCTTAAAGTTCAGTAACATAAAACCTTTGGGGTAGGGTAAAACATCGAACTCCTCTGGGTATGGTCTACCATTTAAAACCAATGCACCACCCTTAGATTGGGCTAAGGCCTCCAAAACTTGTTCGACCATCTGTTTAAATTCTTTTTTTGGTACGACACTCACTGGAAAACCCTTCTTCTATTGACCATCTCTATCAGCCGAGGTGACTTCTCTCCTTTCATCGGTGATATGTACAATCTCTGGTTGATTGCTTCTGGAGAAGCTAACTATTGTGCTTGAGACTGTTCGTGAATTGTATCCAGGGCAGCCATGGAAGTATCCATCTCTTCCATCCTTTTATCCATTTGGCTGATTTGCTCATCCCTTAGTAGAACAGCCTTACGCAGATCATCTATGATGTTCCCTTCAATAAGAGGTTGGGCGTCGCACGCAGATGCAACAACTCTGGTTTCGATGACATGAATATCCAGAAAGTCTTCATCAAGATAGTCATTAAAGTCAAAATTTTCATCATCATCATCAATGTAAATTCCATGTTCTTAGGCTAACTCAGAAATCTTGACCCTGAGCTTCTCAACCTTTTCTTTGATTATTGATTCTTGTATCATCCTAAGATATGGGGGACTCTGTTGAACATTCTCCATTTGTTCACACAACTTGGTAGCAATAGCTGTGATGATGGTGGATACTTCAGACCCTTTCTTCATTCCATGATCCTACCCTACAGGCTCATTGAACCGTATTGGTACGACAACATTAGGTACCCACACCTTTTTCTTTAATGGTGATGTTTTGAGACGAGGTGTCTCAACAGAGGCATCGGCATGTCAAAGAGGGGTATGCTCCCCGTGGTGCAGACCAGATATAGTACCGGGTAACCTCTTCATCTTTTTCTTTGGAACTTCAGAGACGTCCTTATGACTGGTAATTTGTAGAATTTTCGGACCCAGACATGACTTAACCAGTTAACGGCCTGTAGGTATTGGAGCAGCTACAGTAGAATTGGTGATGATGATGGTAGTATCAATTCTACTTCCCAGGCGAAACCTGACAGGAATGCGAGCAGGTAAAGTTTCAATTGATCTTTGAGCTCGTCTGACAGATCTGACAGATCTGACATCTCTTAGAATTTCTTTCTTCATGTGAGGGGACACTTCACATCCCACTCGTTTAAGTAATTCATTGACTGAACAACCTCCTTAGTAGTTAGTCTCTGAAATACAGCACTGACTCGGGTGATAGGAGCAGGTTTCTTTCTCTCCCCACCATGTCCATGAGGTAACGGTAAAGTAGCAGCAATCTTCTGGATAGTTTCATACCCATTGGTGTTCATTAAAGGATGTGACCTACTACCTCACAGAAGCGGATAGGTTTTATGTAATTCCAATTCCACCTGATGAGGAATTTAATCAACAGACATTTCCTCATAAATTTGGGCTTTAGTAGCCCACCGAATCTTTTAGCTGTGGATTCTCCTTTGTGACTGAGTTAATGACATAGACTTCAAAATCGATCTAATTTCAAACACTTAAGGCAAAACAGTGAATCCTTCGGTTGTATCTTCAATGATCATGACCTCTTTTCCCTTAGCAGAAGTGGGAACAACAGGCTTAGTAGGTGCTAGGGCAATAGTCTTCACCTTCTTATAAGAAGGGAAATTCTGAGGACAGTTTAGGCTAAACTCAATAGACGGCTCCTGAACTTCTAGAGCTGTAACTTTCATCACAATGGTGGGAGCCTTTTTGAGCACGACTTCCAGTTCCTCAAGTCTGACTGGTGGAAGCGATGTTGCGGGCATCACGGCTCATCGACGGGTTGCACGAGAAAGTGAGCATAGGGAATGCCATTGCAACAGCTTTAGAAAGAAAGCTCTGAGGTTAATTATTTGGCCAATACCTTGTAATTCTAGTGCGAGCACTAAAATTAACAAAGGTCAATTTGTAGACTGGGCTAGTCTTTTATTTTAATTTTAGTTTGTGACAAATATTTAAAAATTTAATAAAAATAACTTTGAAAACAGGAGAATTTGATTAATTATAAATAAAAGGTTTAAAGAGCAAGCGCAGCAAGACACAATTCGATTTAATTTACAAAAAGCAAACCAAACTCGAAAGGGAAAGTGAAGTTTAGGACCTTGTGCGAGACCAACTTCACAACGCATAATGCCTAGGCAGGACTAGTCCACCAACACACCTATTGGGGGTCTAACATATTAAACACCTTAATGAACTCCTAAACCTCTCTGTTCAAAGGTGGTTGAACAGACGATCCTGAAGTCCAAAAGAGTTGACCATACTTACCTAAGAAAAAAATGAGTGAAGCATGTCAACAGAAGAAAGGTAATTTTGTCCACACATTACCGATGTATGAAGACAATATTCCTTGATTTAAATTGAGAGAGAAATAGCTCCCCAGTGGAGTCGCCAGAAGTTGTCGACACAATTTTTAGGGGGTCGTCTTGTGAAAGTTGTCGGTCGCCAGAATCAGAAGCTCGTCGCCCGCTTCAGAGGGACATTTTAATTTACATAGATATATTTAATTTTAGAAAATTTGAAATCAAACTGATCACATATCTCTTAAAGTTTAGATGAAAGAGTGCTACACCTCAAGCTATATATCTATCCCGAAAGAAAAACACAAGACTTGAGGGTAAGTCTCAATCAAATAAACTAAGAATCATATGACATTTGTTTGGTCTGCAAAAACCTTTTTTTTTTATAAGCCAACAAGTTCCCCTATTTAACATGAAAAGTTAAATAGGGTTTATATTAAGCTGGGTTCTTGAAAATTTTCTATAAAGGCAAGCCCTTATAGTTAATTACATCTTAGATAACCAAAGTCACCTAAGAAAACTCTGATAAAAATAAAGAGATTTGTCTTCAGGAATTTCAAAGGATAGAGCTTTTCAAAGAGATCAGACTAAAAGGTGTGAAATGAGAATGGCTCAAATTGGAAATATTTATTGTGGAATCCAAAAAAAGAAGAACTAGGGGATGTCACAGATCCTGAGGAGAACCTCGGTGACTTCTTAAGCTATCTTATGGTTTGGTTTCAATTTAAATGAGAAATATTTAAATGTTTCATCATGTCAATCTTATTTAATTATGAATTACATCCATGTGAAATGATCACACGAATAGCCTGGAAGATGTGAGGATTTAGGTCGTGACTAATGATAACCTCAGGATCTTAAAGCGAGTTAGGGCTTATATTTTTATAGCAGAGCCATACAAAGGCATAACGATAAGGTTGAGGATTTATCTCACACTAGGCGGACAACCTTAAAATCCTATGGGTTGTTGTTTAATTCTAAAAAAATGGTTTAGCTGATGTAGACATGTTTTGTTGTTGAAGATGGTCGTGTTGCCCATAATGCTAGCTCTAAATTTCTCATTGTGATGAGTTTAAGCTTTCTACTTTGTCAAGTCATGATGTCAAATCAAATTATTCCTAAGGTTATGGTTATTTAAATGTTATGAGGAATGTTAAAGTTGATTAGAGCGACACCGGTTAGGATCCTGCGTTTCCCCCGTTCTGACACAAATATTTTCTTTCGGATTCACTTAGTCTAAATGAATTTACTAAACCCAACTTAGTGAGTTCCATACTTTCATTTAGACTATGGGAAATCTCGTTAGCAACCGTAGGTTACCTCCTCCGAGGGATTTCTGATCACCCGATAGAAACATCTTAATTTAGTTGCAATTTTTATTTTATTTTGTTTGTGATTAAATTTTGAGTTGTCTTATATATTGACTATTGTGGCGGTGAATTTTATCTTATTTAATTTTTAGATTTTAGTTTTGGTTTTGCGCTATCCTGATCGTTTTTGTTTTGACATGTAGGGTGACATCGTTGTTTAACATGCAAGTTTACAAGCATGAAACGAGAGGTGCAAATAAATAAAAGTAAATCGTGTTGAAATAACTTAAAAGCATACCTGTCAATTATTTTTACTCCTTCCACCTGAAAGATTAGCTTTTGCAAAATGTATATAATTTTGCAAGGAATTTAAATTGCAGGAGTAGATGAAGGTGTAGCTACCAAACCCCAAGTTATGGCTTTATTGAGTCTCGGAAGATCTTAGTGGATAATTTTGGAACAAAATATAGCAAGTTTAATTTGCCCTTCAAAATATTGAAGAGATTCCAAAGTGCTCAGAGCATGACCCTGAACCACTTTGAAGATTTCTTGAAACATTTCAAGTTCATTTAGAACTTATCATATCGTTCTATTAATTATTTAAGGTTAAACTAAGGTTATCTCATTGCTCAAGGACACTTGATGTTCTATTTATCCTAAGGCTGGGACACTCCATTAATCAATTGATATTTCATTTAAGATTTATGTGGGTCGGTGCCTCGAAGGTAGGTTTGAGTCATAAAAGATTGTGGCACCCACAATTAAAGTCAGGCTTGTAGTATTTAAAGATGTTAATCACCAATCATATTATTTTCTAAATCCAATCAATTGAGTTCAGACATCAAGCCTAGGCCACTACCAAGCCCTTTATAATCATAACGGAGGAAATTGACCAAGCCCTTAATAATCATAACGGAGGAAACTAATGGTGATTAAAATTCAAGGTTTAAGTGACATATATTCTTATTAAAAGATCACATCATTACCAAGTTTAGGCCTAAGATAAGTAAATAATCACCTTTCTAGCTTAAGCCCATCACTTAAGAATCATTTGATCTTACTTGACTTCCAAGTCATGATGATTAAGGAAGTTAAGATTTCTTTTTCATATTATGGAAAAAGTGGCAAGTGGGTTTCTACCTTTTAATCCCATTATATTTCAATCATCCAAACATGTTCATTACGATCAAAATTATCCATTTTCACTTTCTTAACCCTAAATTTTGATTAAGGCACCAAAATCTAAAGTTACCCATTTGCCTTTGGGGCTCTTCACCTCATAACTCATTAATCAAAATTCAAATGACTTTGAGAATTTAGAGTGTCCTATCCATGGGTCAATTAAAACATCAAAGGAGAAAATGTGGATTTTTAAAATCTAATTTAATTTTATTTAAATAATTATTTAAGTTTAGAAAGTAGTATTTTCAAAGTTGATTTTACTTAACAATCCAAAATAAAGTTTTTATTCATGAGAAAATTACNAATCCAAAATAAAGTTTTTACTCACAAGAAAATTAATAGAGATCCCCTTAGTTCAGAGAAACACTTAGACAAAATTTCATGATATTTTGAATTAAATTATTATTATTTAATTATTAACAAATTTTAATGATTTAATTAAATGGAATAATGTTTTAATTATAAAAATTATTTTTACATTCTTATTAAACTTCTCTGAGTTCAAAAGTCTCAGAAAATCAATTTTTGTATTTTTAGGATTTTAAATTTATTTATTAAAATTATTTTAATGAGAAAATTAAAGAAAAATATATTTTTAAGGTTTTAAAATTTATTTTTAACTTGAAAAAATTAGAAATAATATTTTAATGAGCCCCAAGTGATCAGAAGACCATTATGCACATTTTCAATTATTTTTATATTTTTTTGGGATTTTTTAATTTTTTTTAGTTATTTTAAATTCAAAATAAGGCTAAAAAATCAAGTATTTTTTAAAATAACCTTTATTTTTCCTAAGTGCTCCTGATCACAAGGAAGTCAGAAAATCACTTTTCATAATTTTCATAAGTTTATTTAATTTATTATAATTATTTTTGTAGAAAATACAAGGTTTCTTAGAAAATCAACTTTCATGCTCAAATTTAGTTAAATAATTTTTAAATTTTTATAGTGGGTACACATGATTTTTATCCATAGGGTGAAATTAATTCTGTTAATTTTTTATTAGTATTTTATTTACATGCACTACTACAAGATATATACACTTAAGCAAATATAGAAATTTATAAAATTATTCAAGCAATCATGATATTTTTCCTAAGCTTCTCTAAACATAGGAAACCTACTAAAAATTATTCCCATAAATTTCCAAGTGATCTTTTAATTTATACAATTAAAATAAGCTAAAATAGTCATCTTAACTTGAAAATTATGGTTAGAAGCATAGAGATGTCCTCTGACCTTAGAAAAATCAGATGACATAGTCTCTGTCATGACGAACAAACCCTCAAAATTTTAAGCCATGGTGAGAAAAGTTTGATCATAATGAATTAAAATACTCCAGAGAGTATTTAATACATTAAAAATAAGGGAGTAAAAAAATATTTTTTATTTTTATTCCACATTATTCTCCTCTATTCACTGAGCAAGAGAATTTTTTTTATGATTTTTCTAGAGAAAGATATAGATTTTTGAAGTTCAAACATTTAATTAATTTCAAAAAATCCATATTTTTCTATTCAAACGTGCGGTGCCAACTCATCCTACGGCGGCTCCGAACTCACACGCGGCGCTCCATCATTTGACAGCGCCATCCACCACAGCTGCCACTCGGCCAGCCTTTTCGTTCCAAGGATTCATCCGGCTTGATATCCTCCGTCCATCCAATACACGCACGATCAGATGGCTCCCCGTAATATCTCCAAATGACCTAACCCGAGAGTCGTTCACACTAAAACCTTAAGATCTTCATCTAGTGTCAACCAAATAGCTGAGGTTTGTTCCTATACCTTCATGTACTCAAGAAGAGTATATCTATATGGCTTATATGGTATGAAATACAAGAAATACGTATGGAGAATCAAAATAGGCTCGGATTAGAGTTGAGGTTCAATACCTTTGTCTGAGAGGGGAAGCTTCAATCAGATGATTTTGGTAGCTTTGATTAGGTCCGACGAACCTCCAGATGAAGTCCTAGGTCCTGACGAATTGTCTAGATATGATTTCAACCAAGCTCAATTTCATGTGTTGGTCTAGAGCTATGTTAGAGGCTGTTTGAGAGGGGGCTTTTGTGGGGGATCAACTCCTCTTTCTCTGGTGATGGTGTGGGCACAATTAATTGGAGTTTGGTAGATTGTGGAGGTGTGTGGAAATATTTTGTGGTTCAAGCTAAATTTTTGAACTCAAAGTTGAGCTCTTAAAGTGGGAACCAAAGGGGGAAAGTGGTGGGATTAAGTTGAGGAGTTCTTGGAGAGTCTCTAGAAGCAAATGGGGGAATTTCCCCAAGGATTTTGCTAACCTTCCCTTTGGTTGTAGAGTGATCAATTTAGATCCATGGCTACCTGTTGGAGCTCAAGGCTTGACAGTGGATGCTAAGGCTTACTAAGGTGGAGTGAAGAAAAGCACATGCATCCAATTGGAGTGAGCCAAGTCAGGGAGAACAAATTTTGGGTTTTGGCCATTTAGGCTCCTTTGGGGTGACTGTTTCTGGTAGCTGAGGTGATGGCTGGCTAGGGTTCAGTCACCTCTTAGCTCAGGGAGGTCAGGGAAGGGTTAATTATGATTTACTCTGAATGGCAAGTGATGATGGCAAAGTATTTTCAAAATAAGGTTAAATATGGCTAAGATCCATTGAATCATGGAACCATTGATCCATAGCTCACCTAGGTGGTTTAAGTGGGTTTAGGCTGGTCAATAGAGTCCAGATGGTTGCTATGGTGATATTAATTTGGTCACTTTGATATGGCTAAATCAATTTTGGTGAATGGGCTCCAATTGGGTCAAATTATCTTAAAGTTGGGTTTGGGTTAGGCTAACCATGACATTGAGCCCAGTTAATTGATCAATTTTCTGTGGATGATTGTCGTGAGAGGTTTAGAAAAGAATTGGAGTGGTTTTGAATTGACTTGGTGGGTCAATTTGAAGGAATTTGGGCATTTAGTCAATTTGGAGAAGTTGGGTTAGACTTGGGTTTAGGTTGGGCTAGAGTTGGGCTAGTCCAAATTGAGAGTTCAAAATGGTCTTAGACAATGTCATGAAGATTTTTTAACATTAATTGGGTGCTAATTGTGGGGTTAGGACATTCAATTTGGTGGGATTTGGGCATGGCTAAATTGGGGTAAATTTGAGGATTTCAGATTTGACTTGAAATTGAGTGAAATTGAAGCTTAAGCAAGACCAATTGAGGGCTTAATTTGATTAGTATTAATGTTAGAAATATTTTTGGATCCAAATTGAGGCAATTGAGTGGGCTATGGGGTTCAATTGGGTGAGATTGGGTCATATGGTCAAAATTGGGGGTTTTGGTTTGAATCAAAATTGAGCTCAAAACATGGGCCAGTTAAGCTTGAATTTGGTTTTAAATGATCATAGGCCTGATGAATTTGAATTTAGAATTGAAAATTAGGGAAAATTGGGATGAAATTGATGAACATTTGGGGTGAATTTGGAGAAATTGGGCTTTTAGGGGCAATTTGGGGGATTTGGTCAAAGTTGGTCAAATTGGGTTCAATTGAAGAGTCCAAATTTGTTTTGGGGGTATTTGAAATGGTTTTGAGGGTTTTGGGAAAGTTTGGGACATCAAGGGTATTTTTGTAATTTTGGTCAATTTGGGGGTATTTTGGTAACTTGGGTAGATTTGGGGAGTATTGGGCAATTTGGGTAGTTTTTAATGGTTTGAGATGATTTTTGAACAAATTTGAGTGATTTGGATAATTTTGGGAATTTTGGTCAAATTTGAGATTTGGGGGTGTTTTGGTAAAGGTGAGGTGCCATCCGCCTTATTTGAGCCATGGACCAATTAAATCCTCTACTTTGGGTTCTTCATGTATTGTTTTAAGCTAGACTTTATCATAGGGCTAGTGGGTCTAGGGGACCATCTACATTAGTCTCCCAAAAGGTTAAGGGGTCAAAGCCAACAAGTTTAGATTTAGGTTTGTGAGTGGGAGGTGAGTGAAAGTGAGTGTATTAGCTCTAGACCAACACCCAGGGTCAACCCTAAGGCCAAGCAGTCCTATGGGAATGCCTCTTGAGCTCACCCATGTTGACCACCTACTAAGTGCTAGAGGTTAGAACCAACAAGTGGAACTCCAAGTTGAGCAAATGAAGGTTTATAATTTCTAATTGTGAGGGTTCCTCTTCTAGTCCTCTAAGAATAGTCAACAGAAAAGTCCTATGGCTAGATCTTAGGCTACTTAAGAGGAAACTAGACCTCAACCAAAAGTGAGATCAACAAGGATGAGGATTCCGACATCTGATTTCACATTGTTTTGCAATCATCAAATATCAAATTCTAGAGGTTGAGGATTTTATATCCGATTCCGCGTTATATTAGGAGTCCCTCTTATCGTGATTTTTCAAATTAAATTATATGATATTCTAGAGGTTGAGGATTTTATATCCAACTTTGGGTTGCTTTCAGATCTCTTCCTATCACAATGTTTCAAATCAAATTCTACTATATTCTAGAGGTTGAGGATTCTGACATCCGATTCCGCATTGTTTTGCAATGGTTCAAATATCAAATTTTAGAGGTTGAGGATTTTATATTCAATTCCAAGTTGCTTTAGGAGTCACTCCTATCCCGATCTTTTAAAATAAATTATACAATATTCTAGAGGTTGAGGATTTTATATCCTATTCTGTGTTGCTTTAGGATATCCTCCTATCACAATCTTTCAAATCAAATTCTACAATATTCTAGAGTTTGAAGATTTATATCCGATTCCGCGTTGTTTTCGGATCTCCTCCTATCATAATCTTTCAAATCAAATTCTACAATATTTTAGAGGAAGAGGATTCCAACATCCAATTCCAGATTGCTTTGCAATGGTTCAAATATCAATTTTTAGAGGATAAAGAATCAGACATCCAATTTTGCATTGCTTTGCAATGGTTTAAATATCAAATTTTCGAGGATGAGGATTCAAAAATTTTAGTCTACATTGCTTTGCAATGGTCCAAATATCAAACTTTAGAGGTTGAGGGAATAAACCCTTTGATTAATTCAAGGCATAATATTCCCAATCTTTAAGATAGGTATGAGGCCACCTTAAATGGAGTAAGGCATCTGATTCTCTACCCATATCTTTGAGATAGGTTTAAGGCCACCTTAAATGAATTAAGGCATCCTATTCTCATTCTTTAAGATCGGTATAAGACCACCTTAAATGGAATAAGGAATCCAATTCTCTACACAATTTCCTTGAAATAAGTTTAAAACCACCTTAAATGGAGTATGACATCTGATTCTCATTCCGGGATTGATACCTAAATTTCAATTCCCATTTTAGGGTTAGCACCCAGATATAGATTCCCATCCTTTGAAACACTTTAAACTTGATAATTTGAAACCACCTTCTAATCCCCGTGAGAGTTTTGAATCCTCAGTTTTGCTCAAATATTCACTTGCTAATTCCCTAGTGGAAACAACTGTCACCTAATTTTACTTTATGATCTAAGAATGTTAGCTTAGACATCTGCATTGGTTTTGTTGATCTCTTCGGTCAACACCAATATGTGTGGTGTACTTGCCTAGCACACAAAACCAATTGGGGGTCCATTTCTTGATCTCACTTTTAGTTGAAGTCTATTCTTTCATCTTAGTAGCCTAGGGTCTAGCCTTAGGACTTTCCTATTGACTATCCCTAGAGGACTATAAAAGGAACCCTAACCAATGGAAATTATAAACTCTTCTTTGCTCAACTTTAAGTTCCACATGTCGGTCCTAACCTCTAGCACTTAGTAGGTGGTGTCAGTATGGAGGAGCTCAAGAGGAGTTTCCCATAGCATGGTCAAGCCTTAGGACTAACCCTTGGTGGTTTGGTCTTGGTTAGGCTAGTTAGTACAAACTACACTTTTTCACATACCCCAAACCCTAAGATCACTTCCACTTAATTTGGTCTCCTGATTCCTTTTGGAAAGCTCATATCGATGGACCCAAACCCCTAGCCCTTGGCTAATAGGGTTAGGACCAGCATATTGAACATCCAAAATGAATCCTCATATGGCTCCTATTAATTTGACATGGCTTCATAACTTACTTGCCCATCCTAGCCCAAACTCCCATCAAATTACCAAAATACCCCTACAACCAAATTTTTGCCAAAATTCTCAAAATTGCCCAAAATACCCAAATTTGTTCAAAAGTCGTTTCAAACCATTCCCCACTACCCAAATTGACCAAAATCACCAAATTCCCAAAGTACACCAAAATTGCCAAAATGCCCCTCATGATCTAAAATTTCACAAATTCCAAAAAATTTCCAAAAATTTCAAAATCATCTCAATTGTCCCCAATATTAATTTGAACCACTCTTATAGACTCAATTTGTCCAAATTGACCGATTTTGACAAAAAGCCTCAAATTACCCTTAAAGGCGCAATTTCTCCAAATTAGTCCTAATCTTTCCCAATTTCAATTCCAAACTAAAATTCAACATCCCTAATACCAAATGAAACCAAATACAAACCTAATTTTACCCAATTGCAAGCTCAACTTCAGCCAAACCCAACTCTAACCCAAAATCCCCAAATTAATAATATGTCAAATTCTACCAAATTGGTATGCCAATTTAATTCAAAATCACTTGAAATCCATTCAAAGCTCTTCATGAAATCTACCCACACCAAATTAAATATTTAATTGACCCAAAATTTAGCCCACGTTCACCCCCAATTCTAAAAGCCCAAGCCCTTAAGTCATTCAAAAAGCCCAAGATTCAATTAAAAGCCCACATGACATTTTTTCTCCTCATCATCCATTTAATTAAAATCATTCCATAAGTTTATAATTCATGCAAAAATCATTCCATATTAAGCCTCATGACAAACACCATCAAAATACCCCTCAAAATCCAAAAATCCTTTCTCATGCAAATTTACCAAGCCAAGGACAAGCCATGAAGCCATCCTCAAGCCATAGGTGAGCCATATGAGCCTTTTCCACCTCTCCAAGCAATTACTGGAAAAAGTAGGAGCCACTTTCAAGATCCCTTAAAAAAGTTTTTAACCCTTTTAATGACACACTCTAACCCATGTTTAGCTAAATCCATTGGATGGAGACCTCTCCACACCATTTCAGCTAGCTCACCTGACTTTGGTCAGCCATGGGGAGTCACCCAAGTCCATTCCAATGAGGCTAGACCCATAGTTGGCCCAACCTAGCCCAAAGTCCTCTCTACCTCAATTAATCACTCTTACCCATGTAAAAATCCAATTTGGTTGCACATTAGCTCACCACTAATCATCCTCAGTGGGATGGTGACATGAGCCTGGCCGGCCGGCCACATTGGTTGCTGGATAACCCAAACCCAAGAGCTTCACCTAGATCAAAACCCAAAATTAAACCCATCCAAGTGGCACCAATCCAATTTTCCATTGGAGCCTTTCTGCCCTCCACCTAAGCAGCATTTCAGCCACCTCAGCTTTACCTGAGAGCAACCTTGGCCCCTCCTAATTAAATGTTCCCTTCACGCCAAGAGGGAAGTTGTTGAAATTCCTTAGGGAGACTCTGGAAAATTTTTCCTAGAGCTTCTCCCAACTTCCCTAAGTGCAAGCCCTCTACTTTCAGCCACTCAAACCCACTGTCTGAGCTCAATTTTGGAGCTCAAAATCAAGCCAAAAGTAGGACATACTTCACCAAATCTCCACAGTGCACCAAAGTCAATTTAATTACACCCACAACATCCCCTAAGTGAAAGAAGAAGATCCCCCACAAAAGCCCCATCACTAGACCACCCTAACATAGACTTTGATTAACACCCAAAATCAACCTTGGTCAAAATCGTACCTAGGAAATTTACCACGGCTCAAGGCTTCATTTAGGAGCTCTTTGGACTCAACTCAAGCTTTTGGAAGCACCCAATCGAGGCCACATCTCTTGGTCAAAGGTATTGAACTCTCCCTTTAAGCTGAGCCTATTTTTATTCTTCATGCTCAAAGACTCAATTTAAGACTTGATTAATTGTATGGATGTGTTCCCCTAGTCTAGATGCGTCTATAAGAACAAACCCAAAGAGATTTGGTTGAGTATCAAGCGAGATATTAAGGTTTTAGTGTGGATGGCTTACGGGTTAGGTTAGTTGGGGACGATGAACAGATGTTGTTCGATCGTGCGTGCATTGTATGGACGGATGAGATCGCCTTGGACGAGTTGATGGCATGAAAAGGTGGTCTGATGAGGCAGTTACATGGCTGGCGGCGTCGAATAGCAGAGTGTCGCGTGGAGACTTCGGAGCAGTCGAGGATGAGGTGGCGCCACACATTCAAGTAGAAAAATATGGATTTTCTGAATTTATTTAAATCCCAAAACTTCAAAAATCCCTATCTTTGCATAGAAAAAACATAAAAATAAATTAAAATATCCTCCTGCTTAGTGGACATTGAAGAATAATCTGAACTAAAAATAAAAATTATTTGTTGACTCTTTGATTTTTAATTAATTAAATACTCTATGTGGTATTTCAATTCATTATGGCTAAGCATTACACACCATAACTTGAAATTTTTAGGATTTATTCCTCATGACAGAGGCTATGTTCTCTGATTTTTCCAATGTTAGAGGACATCTCTGTGCTTCTAACCCTAATTTTCAAGCGAAGATAACTATTTTGGCTTAAATTAATTACATAAAATAAAATATCACTTGAAAAATTATAGGATAAATTTTAGTAGGTTTCTTGTGATCAGAGGAGCTTAGGAAAAATACTATGATAGTTTCAATAATTTTGTACATTTTTGTTTTTTATTAAGTGTGTCTATCTTGTATTAATTTATGTAAAATAAATATTAATAAAAATTGACAAATTCAATTCCACATTGTGTGTAAAAATCATGTTAACTCACTATAAAAATTTAAAAATTATTTGATTAAGTTTGAGCACATAGTTGATTTTCTAAGAAATATTGTATTTTTGTACAAAAATAATTATATTAAATCAAATGCATTTATAAAAATTATGAAAAGTGGTTTTCTTAGTTCCTTGTGATTAGGGTCACTCAGGAAAAAATAAAAATTATTTTTGAGAAAACATTTCATTTTTAGCTATATTTTAAATTAAAAATAATTAAAAATAACTAAAAATAATTAAAAATAACTAAAAATTCCAAAAATACAAAAATATTTCAAAATGTTCCTAATGGTTCTCCAATCACTTAAGACTCATTAAAATATTTTTCTGATTTTTCTAAATTATAAATAAATTTTTAAAGGCCCAAAAATGAATTTGCCTCATTTTCTCATTAAAATAATTATAATAAATAAATTAAAATTTATAAAAATATAAAATTGTTTTTTTTGAGTTCTTTGGACTTAGAGTGGTTTAATTAAAATATAAAAAATAATATTTGTAAATAATACATATTTTTCATTTAATTAAATAACTAAAAATCGATAAATAATTATAAAATTAAATTAAAATTTTAATTCAAAAAATCATGGAATTTTGCCTAAGTGTTTTCTTTGACCTAAGGGAACGTCTAATAATTTTTCCATAAACAAAAAACTTTATTTTGATCATTTAAATAAATAAATTTTGAAAATCCTATTTTCTAAGTTAAAAATGATTATTTAAATTAAACTAAAATTTGAAAACCACATCTTCTCCTCCGATGCTTTAATTACTCTATGGATAGGGTATTGTACAATATTTAAAGTCATTTGAATTATGCTAAATGAGTTATGAGGTGAAGAACCCCAAGGGCAAAGTGGTAATTTTATATTTTGATGCCTTAATCAAAATTTAAGATTAACCAAAGGGAAGAATGGGCAATTATGATCCTAATGAATATGTCTGGATGATTGAAACATAATGGGTAAAAGGGTAAAAACCAACCTGCCACCTTTTCATGATAAGAATAAAATTGAAATTCGTTAAATTATCAAGACTTAGAAGTTAATAAAAAGATTGATGATTCTCAAGTGATGGACTTAAGTTAGGGAGATGACATGTAACTAATTTTAAGTCCATGATTAATGATGGTTTGATCTTTTAATCAAAATCCATGTCACCTAATTTAAAATTCTAACATTTGCTAATCTTTTTTCCCATTAAGATTCTTAAGGGCTTATATTTGAATTCATTTAATGGGATTTAGAATGATAACATGATTGATGATAAACATTTCTAAGCACTGCAAGCCCAGCCTTAGTGTTCGGTAAAGGATCTTTAATAACCTAAACTTACCTTAGGGGCATTCACCCATATAACTTTTAAGTGAAATATAAACTGATTAATTGAGTACCGTGTCCTCGGGATGATTAAAATGTCAAGATTCGCCGAGTAGTAGGGTAATTTTAATTTGACCCGGGATGATTAATAGAACAATATGATAAGTTCAAAATGAACTCAAATGTTTCAAGAAATCTTTAAAGCAGTTCAGGGTCACTCCCCGAACACTTTGAAATCTCTTGGACGTTCTGAAGGACAAATTGAACTGGTTGTATTTTGTTCTAAAATCATCCACTAAGATTTTTCGAGACTCAATAAATCATAAGCTTGAGGTATATTAAATACACCTTCATCTACTCTTGCAATTTAAATTTATTGCAAAATTATATACATGATGCAAAAGCTAACATTTTAGGTGGAGGAATGGGAAGAATCGACAGGTATGCTTTTCTAAGTTATTATATTGCAATTTACTTTTATTTATTTGGAACTCTTGTTTCCTGCCTATATATTAAGATTTCTTCAAAGAAAGATAATGAGCTATTACATTTATTTATTAAAAAGACCATAAACTATTAAAATTGCAAAAATATGTGTGTCGTTAACTTTAGCAATGGAGTAGAATGTTCACCCGAAATTTGAATAAAATATGCGGTTAATTATTTGAAATAAAATTCACATAAAATTCAAACTATTATTCCATTGATATAAAATGTTGAAAACAAACTCTAATATTTGATTTTAGTCATGAAATGTAACTTTAAACCTTAAGCACAACAACTTAGTTTGGAGAAAAAAATAAAAATAATAATGTATGATAACCAGAAGTACACTTTAGTGAAATCACAGTAGTAATTGTAACTCCAAATATTAATTCTAAAATAACTTTGTAGCTACTTATATAATATGCATCATAATTATAATTTCTTAAAATAGTGCAATTTGGTTGAATTTTTTCATGATATTTTCCTCAAGGTGTTGCACACTTCTCCAGTTAAATGCAACATGTTTGACAGATTGATCCATAGGAAAAAAAAGTTATAATCATCTTCATTTTGGTTCCTATGGCATCTATTAAACTTGTTTTTGCAATTTTTGCCTTAATAGCAAGTGTACATAGCATACCACAGGTTACACCTACAAAAAATTGAGAGATTTTGGACTGATCTAGTTAATGACTTATAACTTAAGCTCATCTTCTGAAGTACAACACCTACTAAATAATGAAGAAATTAAAACAAACTTTAATAGATAGTGGAATCATTTTAAAAGCAATAAGCTTGTCATGTTCATTTAGTGATCTAAAGTAAAACAAAAGTAAAAATTATTAAGCAAACATTTAAACAAGCAAACTTACTTGGGAAATAAAAATTACTTGATCAATATTCTTAAAGGAGGTGTGAAACCTTGGAAAGAGATTTCACCCACCGAGAGATGAAGTAGCCTACTGAGACATTGGGTGAAGGTAATGTTTTCATTACTGTAGCTTTTTCATAGAAAGCATTATATATATTGGTATACAGAAAGCTCAAGAATAGCTAAAATAGAACTGGTTAGGGTATATATGTATATTCCCTTGAGGACCACAAAGATGAACTAATTTGTGATGGTGGTGGTTGATTCTTGCTAATAACCTCCTACAAGCTGATGGTTTGAGGACTGTCAGCTCGGTACAAAATTCTTGAAATTTTCTCTTTGAAATTGATTTTGTAAGTATGTCGGCTTGTTGATCCTTGGTGTATATAAACTTTATTTGGATATAATTGGAGTTGATATGGTCATGGATAAAGTGATAATTGATCTCAATATATTTCGTTTATGCAAGAAAGATGGGATTGTTAGCTAGCAATATAGCTGAAATGTTGCTCAATAAAGTGAAGTTGTTTGCTGGAGATTAATTCCAAATTCCTGAAGAAGTCTGTGAAGCCATATAATGTTTGTGGTAAAAGTAGGTAGTGTCCGATATTCAGCTTCTGCTGAGGTCCTCGACATCGTGGATTGCTTCTTCACCATATGGGATATGAGTGGATCATTAAGAAAAGAGTGCACCCTCATTTTGGATTTGTGATTAATTTGGTCTCCAACCCTGTTGGCATCAGCATAGGAATGGAGATGGAGATTTTCGGGTTGAAGTACCATCTCATACTGGCAAGTTCCTTTTAAGTATCAAATAAGATGGGTTAAATATTTATAGTGAGTTGTTGTTTGAAAATGCATATGTTGGCAAGTAATGTCCGGTCGAGTAACTGTGAGGTATTGAAGACTGTCTGTCAACTAGCGATAAAGAGTGGGATTGTCAAAAAAGGTGCTCTAGAGTGAAGAGTCCGGTTGACGAGTTGGTATGAGGGTGCTTATAAGAGTGCACTCTTTCATTTCTCTGGGGTTAAGTAGTTGTAGAACGTACCATTATTGACTGAGGAAATAAGAGCTCACAAAATTTTTAAACTTGATACTCAGGAGTCATCAAATTGGACTCAGATGTTTCATTCTGAAACATCGTAGTCATGTCTTCTATAAACTTTGATAAAGCTTTGGGATGGTTGTTGGCAATTAGGATATCATCAACATAGATGAGCACAAATATGTGAGTTTCATTTTAATGATAGAGGAGTATGGATGGATCTACCTTCTGAATTGAAATCCATTTGTAAGTAAGAAATTGGAGAAAGTGATGAACCACTGACATAGAGCTTTTTTGAGGTCATATAGTGATTTCTTGAGCAAGCATACATGATTGGGAAGTTACGAGTCTTGGAAACCAATTAATGTAAAATGTTTCATTTAGTGTACTATGGAGAAATGCATTTGATATGTTGAATAGATGAATGTTCCAGTTGTGATGAAGAGCCACATTGAGCAAGATGTGAATGGTAAGGAGTTTGGCTACTAGACTGAAAGTTTCTTGAACATTACAAAATTACAAATAAGTTGCTTAAAAATGCCATCAAAATTACAAATGTAATAAAAAACTAATGATCTTTTATAATAATAATAATAATAATAATAATAATAATAATAATAATAATAATATAAATTTAAATTTAAATTTAAATATTAAGTAGAATAATTAACAAGCTAAAACTTGATCATTCTAAGAGTAAGCGAAAATGTAGTTCGTCTTTGATTTCAAATGTCCGATTTATAAAATCTATTACAACATTGAACAAGTATAGCCACAAAATACCCTCAAACTTAGTTGCATGACATTAATTCAAGCAATGAAACATGAACCTTTAGTTTGTCAGCAAATGTGAAATATCATAAATTTTACAAAGCAATTAGATTCTTAAAAATGACAACTAACTGCTTGATCTATTTATGTGAATCCAATAAGGTATAACAAATTTATTGTTGCAATATGGTCCAATTAGTAACAAATAATAAACCCTCTACATGGAAGTGATTGAATAATATAGCTCCAACACTCAAACTATTAAACTGGTAATCCATGCATCTACCTCTAAGCAACCAATAACATTTGTATCACTTGCAATTAATGAGAGCATCATTTTAAAATAAAACAGTATATCCATTTTTCTCTACATTTATTTTACTTTTACCATATAACAAATAGGTATATAAAAAAAAACCCAATTTCAACTTGAAATATCCCAAGCTACGAAACAAACTCTTAGTACATAGAGAATTGCAACCTTCTTCCTTTTCTTGCATTAATCAAAATACTTCAACAACCTTTTCTTATTACTCACATTAAAAAGCAAAAAATAAAGCATTAAATAAAATATTCCAAATGACCCAAACCAACCCTTATATCTTAACATAGAAAAGTACAATGTTTCTCACTTTTCCCCTTACTCACATTAATCAAAATGCTTCAACAAAAAAAAAAAAAGGAAACTACTAATTAAAATGAAATGCAAAATTATTAGGAGAGCATTTGTCATTTACTATGCAACATCTCTTCAATGAAATCAACAACATTCCCCCTTTAAAAAAACCAACATTAAGTGCGTTATATATTACAACATTAGGAGCAACACAACGCTCCATCTCTCAGAACAAAGAAATGATAGTATCAACATCGCATCATCTCTTTCTATAAGGTGCCAGAGTTCACTAATTAATGATGAATAATTGAATAAATAATCAAATTTGGTACATATGAGTGAATCAATGAATAGCAAGTGGCAACTATTAAATATGTATCTTGCTTAATGCTTTTATTATTCAACTACATTATGCCCAACACCTTTTGAGTTTAGGAAATGGCATTTTCTGCCATTAATTGAAGAAACTCACATGATTCATAAGTAAACAAATCGCATGATTCACAACTAACTTCATATGATGACAGAAAAAATGAAAAACCTTAGCCCTTAAATAAAGAATCTGACGGGGAAAAAATTTTTTGAAAGCCCTCACATCGGCACATTGGCTTCCTAGTATTTAGCGAACTAGTATTTTCATCATATTATGAAGAAATAAGAATGAAAAATGGCTGTAAGAAACAAAACACCTTGCTTTTGTTGGAAAAGTTGAAAGATTTAGGATCAATCAAGTAAAACACGAAGGTGGAAATCATGGAAGAAACATTAAGGCTAATGCAAGAAAAATTGAGTTTTCGAACGGAGATCAAGGGCACCTCAGGCTCATACTGAAAACATATCAACCTCATCCTGTTGACGCTTCATATTTCATCCTTGGGCCTCCCTCCTTGCATGAAAGTGAGAACCTGCTGGCACCCGACTACTAGCATTTCCTCGCTTCAAGCCTCCGACATCTTGAACAGGGAAATGTCAAAAGTAGAGACTCAGAGTTTGGGTGACTGTGAATAGAGATATAAGCTTAGAGAAAATTTAATAACAATAATATAATATAGAAGGATTTTGACTTTACGGGTTATTCTAATTTCCAAAATAAAGCCCAAGCCATAACTCAATTATCGAAAAAGTTGTGATTTTAAAATCAAAAACCAAAATTGATTTTCCAAACCCATTCAAATTATCCAAATCAATCGGTTTGGTTCAGAATTTCCATTTTATCCAAATAATGCACACCCATAGAATAAATAAATAAAAAAAATATTAAATCTCAGTAATTTGTTAATAACAAAATTTAGGAAAAATATTAATTTTTTATTTGACTTATAAGGAACTTAATAATTTTTTTAATTTTTTATTAAAATTAAATGAAATTGATAATAAAAATAATAAACTCTCTTTTTAACTAATAATTACAATAAGAAACAACTAATATAAAATCATACATTACAATACAATTTTACTCGGTCAAGCTCCTACAAAAAGGTCAAAAAAATTAGGAAAAAAAAAACGATTTTCCTGATTCGTACCGGATATCTGAGCCGCAGAACCATAAAATGTTTTCGGTTAAAGTGAACCGATCGAACTGGGTTGAAAAATCACCGCGGGCACCCTTTCAGGGTGGTTGCTCTGAAGAAAAACGAACAAATAAATACAAAAAAAAAACCTCCTTCCTCCAATTTCGGTTTTTGTTTTTTCCCTTTTGATTTGTTCCCACTAACGTTTGCGCTGCAGCTTCGAGAGCGAGAATGAGAGCGAGGGACTGAGGCTCGGATTTAGGATTTTCTTTTCCTTGCTTCAAATCTGGATCTGCTTGCCGGTGTTGATTGTACTGAATAAAGGGTGCAAGAGAAGGCAGATAGAGAACAAGGTTGCAGTTATATTTTCCTGGTAATATTGGTTTTTTCTACTTTTCTTTGGATAATACTGCTGCTTGTCTCATTTTGATTGAGAAATTTGGTTTTTGTTGTTTCTTCATGCTTGGATTTGCGCCTATTCCGGCGGCTTCTTATTTCAATTACCGGATCTAGATGCTCTTTTGTATAGGTCTGCTATCAGCTCCTTAGAAGCATTGATCTTACTTATTGTGATGTGATGTTTTGTGAACTAACAGCATTTATTTCTTGCAAGTTTTGAGTTTTTATGCTTTTGGATTGTCGTTTTGGGGCTTCTATCATGTTAAGCAACGATATCTACCCGGGTGAATTTAAATCTCTGCATTTTCTGCAGAATGTCTGTTTGGAAATTATCAGTGTTTTTGCTTAGTTGTGGTTTNCATCACATCATCTCCTCCCATAAAGTGCCAGAGTTCACTAATTAACGATGAATAACTGAATAAATAATCGAATTTGGTAAATATGCTTGAATCGATGAATAGCAAGTGGCAAATATTAAATATGCATCTTACTTAATGCTTTTGATATTTAACTACATTATTCCTAACACCCTTTTGAGTTTTGGAAATGGCATTTTCTGCCATTAATTGAAGAAACTCACATGGTTCATAAGTAAATAAATCACATGACTCACAACTAACTTCTTATGATGACACAAAATGAAAAACCTTAGCCTTTAAACAAATAATCTGATGGGGAAAAAAATATTGAAAGCCCTTGCATCGGCACATCGGCTTCCTAGTATTTAGCAGACTAGTATTTTCATCATATTATGAAGAAATATGAATGAAAAATGGCTGCAAAAGATAAAATACCTTGCTTTTGTTGGAATAGTTGAAAGATTTAGGATCAATCAAGTAAAACACGAAGATGAAAATCATGGAAGAAGCATTAAGGCTGCTGCNGATCACATCATCTCCTCCTATAAAGTGCCAGAGTTCACTAATTAACGATGAATAACTGAATAAATAATCAAATTTGGTAAATATGCTTGAATCGATGAATAGCAAGTGGCAAATATTAAATATGCATCTTGCTTAATGCTTTTGATATTTAACTACATTATTCATAACACCCTTTTGAGTTTTGGAAATGGCATTTTCTGCCATTAATTGGAGAAACTCACATGGTTCATAAGTAAACAAATCGCATGATTCACAACTAACTTCATATGATGACACAAAATGAAAAACCTTAACCTTTAAACAAATAATCTGATGGGGAAAAAAATATTGAAAGCCCTTGCATCGGCACATTGGCTTCCTAGTATTTAGCGGACTAGTATTTTCATCATATTATGAAGAAATATGAATGAAAAATGGCTGTAAAAGATAAAATACCTTGCTTTTGTTGGAAAAGTTGAAAGATTTAGGATCAATCAAGTAAAACACGAAGATGAAAATCATGGAAGAAGCATTAAGGCTGCTGCAAGAAAAATTGAGTTTTTGAATGGAGATCAAGGGCACCTCAGGCTCATACTGAAAACATATCAACCTCATCTTGTTGACGCTTCATATTTCACCCTTGGGCCTCCCTCCTTGCATGAAAGCGAGAACCTGCTGGCACCCAACTACTAGCATTTCCTCGCTTCAAGCCTCCGACATCTTGAACAGAGAAATGTCAAAAAATAGACTCAAAGTTTGGGTGATTGTGAATAGAGATATAAGCTTAGAGAAAAATCTAATAACAATAATATAATATNAGCACCCGACTACTAGCATTTCCTCGCTTCAAGCCTCCAACATCTTGAACAGAGAAATGTCAAAAATAGAGACTCAAAGTTTGGGTGATTGTGAATAGAGATATAAGCTTAGAGAAAAATCTAATAACAATAATATAATATAGCAGGATTTTGACTTTACGGATTATTCTAATTTCCAAAATAAAACCCAGGCCATAACTCAATCATCAAAAAAGTTGTGATTTTAAAATCAAAAATCAAAATTGATTTTCCAAACCGATTCAAATTATCCAAATCAATCGTTCAGAATTTCCATTTTATCCAAATAATGCACACCCTTGGAAAAAAAATAAAAAATTTATTAAATTTCAGTAATTTGTTAATAACAAAATTTAGGAAAATTATTAATTTTTTATTTGACTTATAATGAACTTAGTAAATTTTTTTAATTTTTATTAAAATTAAATGAAATTGATAATAAAAATAATAAATTATCTTTTTAACTAATAATTACAATAAGAAACAACTAACATAAAATCATGCATTAAAATACAATTTTACTCGATCAAGCTCCTACAAAAAGGTTAAAAAACACAGGAAAAAAAACTCGAGCGATTATTGGGTGCGGAGAGCGCACCCAGAGCGCTCTGCGATCACAGCCGCACATCTCCATGATGTGCGGTTGTGATTGGACCGCACCCAATAATTAGACGATTCGTACCGGATATCTGAGGCGCTGANTATCGAAATAGTTGTGATTTTAAAATCAAAAATCAAAATTGATTTTCCAAACCGAGTCAAATTATCCAAATCAATCGGTTTGGTTCAGAGTTTCCATTTTATCCAAATAATGCACACCCTTAGAAAAAAAATAAAAAATTATTAAATCTCAGTAATTTGATAATAACAAAATTTAGGAAAATTATTAATTTTTTATTTGACTTATAATGAACTTAGTAAATTTTTTAATTTTTTATTAAAATTAAATGTAATTGATAATAAAAATAATAAATTATCTTTTTAACTAATAATTACACTAAGAAACAACTAACATAAAATCATGCATTAAAATACAATTTTACTCGATCAATCTCCTACAAAAAGATTAAAAAACATAGAAAAAAAACTCGAGCGATTATTGGGTGCGGAGAGCGCACCCAGAGCGTTCTGCGATCACAGCCGCACATGTCCATGATGTGCGGTTGTGATTGGACCGCACCCAATAATTAGACGATTCGTACCGGATATCTGAGGCGCTGAACCATAAAATGTTTTCGGTTAAAGTGAACCGATCGAACTGGGTAGAAAAATCACCGCGGGCACCCTTCCATGTTGGTTGCTCTGAGGAAAAACGAACAAATAAATACTTAAAAAAAACCTCCTTCCTCCAATTTCGGTTTTTGTTTTTTCCCTTTTGATTTGTTCCCACTAACGTTTGCGCNTCATGTTGGTTGCTCTGAGGAAAAACGAACAAATAAATACTAAAAAAAAACCTCCTACCTCCAATTTCGGTTTTTGTTTTTTCCCTTTTGATTTGTTCCCACTAACGTTTGCGCTGCAGCTTCGAGAGCGAGGGACTCAGGCTCGGATTTAGGATTTTCTTTTCCTTGCTTCAAATCTGGATCTGCTTGCCTGCGTTGATTGTACTGAATAAAGGTGCAAGAGAAGGCAGATAGAGAACAAGGTTGCAGTTATATTTTTCTGGTAATATTTGTTTTTTCTACTCTTCTTTGGATAATACTGCTGCTTGTCTCATTTTGATTGAGAAATTTGGTTTTTGTTGTTTCTTCATGCTTGGATTTGCGCCTATTCTTTCGGCTTCGTATTTCAATTACCGGATCTAGATGCTCTTTTGTATGGGTCTGCTATCAGCTCCTTAGAAACATTGATCTTACTTATTTTGATGTGATGTTTTGTGAACTAACAACATTTATTTCTTGCAAGTTTTGAGTTTTCATGCTTTTGGATTGTCGTTTTGGGGCTTCTATCATGTTAAGCAACGATATCTACCCGGGCGAATTTAAATCTCTGCATTTTCTGCAGAATGTCTGTTTGGAAATTATCAGTGTTTTTGCTTAGTTGTGGTTTGGATATGCAGATGAGGGACATAGAGAAGATGGACCATGACCATCAACTTAATGGAGAGATACCTGATGAATCACCACTAGGCGTCAGGAAGATGCACACATTCGAACATATTGGGTCAATGGCTTCTGTTTCTCAGTCATATGGCTCTATGAGAACTCGGAGTAGACTTTTGATGAGCATTTATATTGTGATATTTAAAGC
Organism: Phalaenopsis hybrid cultivar; assembly: GCA_002079205.1. Taxonomy (NCBI): domain Eukaryota; kingdom Viridiplantae; phylum Streptophyta; class Magnoliopsida; order Asparagales; family Orchidaceae; genus Phalaenopsis; species Phalaenopsis hybrid cultivar. Next base: position 37,100 of record JXCR01148898.1, read on the forward strand.
AAAAATCAACTTGCTTCTTCCTTTTGGACCTCTGGCAATGATTCTCCATTATCTTACTCAAAAGCAGGTAAGATTATGATTAAATTTTTTTAATATCTTCTGATAACATGCTGAACAATTTAAGTGGCTTTACCCATTGGTAATATTAAATTCTTTTTGAGTTCTAATTTCCAATATTTGTTCCAATGTTCGTAATTTTTTTCTTGTAACTTTTATCTTTTGACTAAAGTGACACATTGCATTATGCATGAAGTTTGATATGAGTGTTAACGAGCCTATCCTTGTCAATAAAGATGCTTCATTTGTTAGAAGTTTGTCAGTATCTAGACCATTCTTGCAATTACTATTGGTGAGTATGGTTGGCTAGTTGGGGTTAGTGGGTTAGCTTTGTATTTATAAATATCTCTATTTAGGGAGGTTGAGCAAATGAAACAAATTAGTTTTTCCTTTTTTTTTTATTGGTTATCTCTTCTCCCACATATTTCTCTAGTTATGAATAGCTCAAAATGTTCAGATTTGATCTAGGTAGTGCTGCTTTCATTAAAAAATCACCACCAACCTCAATCGATTCTTAGAATCAACTTCGATCGAGTACACCACCATCAATGCCCTCATATCTCTGCCTACATAAATACTGTCAAATTTGATTAGCCTGTGCTATTGTTCAACATCATCCAGAAATCAATAGAGACCGCATCGGATTCTTGAAACTCCTTCATACCTATTGATGTCACCTGCAATTTCCGACAACTACAATAATGGTCTTAAGCCTTGTTGTTCTTTGGCAAGCCAAATCTCAGGTAANACAACCCTTGTTGTTCAATCTCAGGTAATGACATTCTCGACGGTTTTCCAAGATTCACCTTGCTTGACTAATTCCTCCATGTTATGGCCACATCAAAACTCTCTACAGAGTCATGCATAATCTTAACATATAGCTCCAAGAATTGCCAATTTCATTTTGCTCTCCAAATCTTATTCTTTCTTTCTTCCACAAGAACAGTGTATTTATCAATGATTCCATCTTTACTTTTGTTAAGAATGATATTCATCTGATTGGTGATTGTTGGGAAGGACTCAATGACTAGGATGATTGAATAACGCCTTTTTTTGTTACTTTTTAAGTTATTATCTTGTCATTGATGAATCTGAAAAAGAAACTGTTCAACCAAAAGCATTGATAGCTTCCATATTTTAATCAATTGATTATTGTCATTTAGCTCTTGGTTCATACATGATGTAATACAAAAGGTCGTGTCAAAATAGGGGAAAAAACTTTTAGTTTTCATACCCCTCGAAGTAATGAAATAATTACTTTGAGATTGGATCCATTGTAGGGTAGCACTTTCATCCCTCATGGTGATATACTATTATTAGATGTTGTATTCGATCACAGGTGAGAAATTTTAAAACTCCTGTGTATGGTTCTAATTTTAACATAGACAACCTGATCAAAACCGGAAGAAGCCTGAGAAGAGTAGTGTGCTCAACACAGTTCCAACCAAAAAATGCTTCAAGTGTGATGGATGTGGACATATTGCCTCGAGTTGCCCAACAAGCAAAGTTATTTCATTCACTCACTAGGTGCAGTAGAGGGTAGGTGCAGTAGAGGAGATGAGCAAGGAGGCAACTGAAAAGTAGGGTGAGTATCAGCTTTCAACGGATGAGGGTGAGATGCTTGTAGTTTAAGCAAGTATTTATGCAAAATTGATTCAATATTGCTCTTATATCTAATAATTGGTTCCAAATTAAATGACTTAACTGGATTAGTGGGTCCTCCTCAAAACCAATTGTCTTTTATCTGATCTAGAAAAAAGGATCCGAACCATGTAAATCTGAGTTGGTTCTTAGATTTGTCTAGTCAAGTTCCAAACTGGCCAGAATTGTGTTACTAACCCATATACATTTTTTTTAACATCTTATTGGAATAATTAGTTGCTTTTGAGACCAATAAACTAACAAATCATTCATGTGTCTGTGTATTGATTTTGCTTACAATATAACGGTTTGATTATCTGTATTTTCATATGTTTTCTGAATTAATTTAAAGTACATGTTTGCACGGTTACTTCTACATAATCGTTAGCATTCTTGAAAGCCAACAATTATGTCTGCATTGTTTAAGTTGAGACTTGAACTTGACATTTTTAACTTTGTGTTCCACTTCTAGGGATGGGTTTTCTTTTTTAGCCTTGTAGGCATAACACCCTTAGCTGAGCGTTTGGGTTATGCAACCGAGTAAGTATTACCTGGAATTATAATTGAGTTCTATTGACACTCCTTTATATTAGTTTATTGAGCTGATAGACATTTATTTATTTATTTTGAATGATTCAGACAGCTTGCATTCTACACTGGCCCCACAGGTAATTTCTATAATGTTTATTAGATTATTTAACATTGTATTGTATGCAGGTAAATCGATTTACTTCACCGAAATCGTTTTTCTGCCTGCAGTTGGAGGTCTCTTAAATGCTACTTTCGGGAATGCAACAGAAATGATCATATCAATATNGGAAAAAACTTTTAGTTTTCATACCCCTCAGAGTAGTGAAATAATTACTTTGGGATTGGATCCATTGTAGGGTAGCACTTTCATCCCTCAAGTTGATATACTATTATTAGATGTTGTATTCGATCACACGTGAGAAATTTTAAAACTCCTGTGTATGGTTCTAATTTTAGCATAGACAACCTGATCAAAGCCGAAAGAAGCCTGAGAAAAGTAGTATGCTCAACACAATTCCAACCAAAAAATGCTTCTAGTGCGATGGATGTGGACATATTGCCTCGAGCTGCCCAACAAGCAAAGTTATTTCATTCACTCACTAGGTGCAGTAGAGCGTTGGTGTAGTAGAGGAGATGAGCAAGGAGGCAACTAAAAAGTAGGGTGAATATCAGCTTTCAGTGGACGAGGGTGAGATGCTTGTGGTTTAAGCAAGCATTTACGCAAAATCGATTCAATATTACCCTTATATCTAATAATTGGTTCCAAATTAAATGACTTAATTGGATTTGTGGATCCTCAAAACCAATTGTCTTTGATCTGATCTAGAAAAAAGCATCCGAACCATGTAAATCTGAGTTGGTTCTTGGATTTGTCTGGTAAAGTTCCAAACTGGCCAGAATTGTGTTACTTACCCATATGCATTTTTTCTTAACAGCTTATTGGAATAATTAGATGCTTTTGAGACCAATAAACTAACAAATCATTCATGTGTCTGTGTATTGATTTTGCTTACAATATAACGGTTTGATTATCTGTATTTTCATATGTTTTTTGAATTTAAAGTACATGTTTGTACGGTTACTTCTACATAATCCTTAGCATTCTTGAAAGCCAACAATTATGTCTGCATTGTTTAAGTTGAGACTTGAACTTGACATTTTTAACTTTGTATTCCACTTCTAGGGATGGGTTTTCTTTTTTAGCCTTGTAGGCATAACGCCCTTAGCCGAGCGTTTGGGTTATGCAACCGAGTAAGTATTACCTGGAATTATAATTGAGTTCTATCGACACTCCTTTATGTTAGTTTATTGAGCTGATAGACATTTATTTATTTATTTTGAATGATTCAGACAGCTTGCATTCTACACTGGCCCCACAGGTAATTTCTATTTATTTACTGTATGATGTTTATTAGATTATTTAACATTGTATTGTATGAAGGTAAATCAATTTACTTCACCGAAATAATTTTTTTGCCTGCAGTTGGAGGTCTCTTAAATGCTACTTTCGGGAATGCAACAGAAATGATCATATCAATATATGCTTTAAAAAATGGAATGATCCGTGTCGTTCAGCAATCTTTACTTGGATCTATTTTGTCCAATATGCTCTTAGTTCTTGGATGTGCTTTCTTTTGTGGCGGGATTGTGTATTCAAAGAAAGATCAAATATTCAACAAGGCATGTGCAACAATG
>JXCR01148898.1:41445-54854 GCA_002079205.1 Phalaenopsis hybrid cultivar
GATCAATAACAATTTATGATATATTTCTCTGTAAATAATGCTCTTTTTGTGGTTGTATAAGGTATCCATTAGCAGTTTCATATAGTTCGATAGGTTGCTTGATTAACTCATTACTTATAGTGATAAAAATTATTCGTTTACTCTTTTAGGCAGCATGTTTGAAAATATTCAATTACTCCATATCATTATCTTGAGGAGCAGCAGCTGCATTGCCCCAATTGTTTGCCATTGGTTTTCTTAAGTCATTTTTCCTAATTGAATTCCTATAATTATATATATTTTATAAATCTAGTTTGCGCATTATCTTTGTGCATTCGGTTTGCTGAGGAGAGAATGGAAGTGTCTTTTTTATGGAATTACTAAAATTTTTAACCTCTCATTTTCTTCTGTCATTATTTTTAGGTATGAAACCTGAATTCTAACCAATTAACGCTGTATGCTGTTGTTTCTCCAACATCTTTAAACCCTTTTTTTTAAAGCAGTAGGCAAAAAAAATAAAAATAAAAGGAAATTCCAGCTGGTTCTTTCATGCCTTGGCTCTATTACCTTTTGAATTGGCATTGAATTTTATAGTGTAATATTCCTGTTAAGCTTCCGTGGAGAAAATATAAACAAAGTGGCGTCAATATTTTGAATGATTTTCCATCATTAGTTTCAAAAATTTTTATTGTCTTTTTTTCTTTGATCACCTTAATGATTGAAAAAGTCGTGTTTTTTGTATTTTAAATAAGAATCTTTATAAATACATTGATTTGATGCGTTGCAATTATTTACATTTTGATTAATCCTTTCTCTGCTGTTTACTTAGAATATGATGTATATATTTTGTTATGATAGTAATTCTTTTGAACCGTTTTTCTCACTTTTAATTTAGATTAATATTTCTTTATTTTATTAAATTGAATGTTTGGTGCTAAAGATGGATGGAATGGACTGAGTTTAGGAAAATTAAAATGCTAAGGTAAGTGTCAATAAAAGTAAAGCGTGTAAAATTAGGTGTGGAGAAAATGCAAGAATGATATTCATAGGAAAAAGTAATAAAAATAGATTTTATTATTTTATTAATATTGAAGAAGTTGAGTGTTGCATTAGATAGTTGACAGTCAACGTAAAATTCTTGTCAATAAATCATAACATAAATTCATTAAATCTTTTTTTAAATGCTAGGACACCCCCTGGAAGCGATGCACTTTATGATCTGGAACACTGATCTTCCTCTAAGCAAGAATTTCCACACTGCGGATGGATGTTGGCAAAATTGTTTGTCCATAAAACTAATATTTGGATAAAATCTTTGAATATAGGTACTCTCATAGGTAAATTAATGAAATTAGAAGATATTATGATTCATAGGAAGATGAGTATTTTATGTATTCAAGAAACTAAATTGGTTGGAGGAAAGTCTAAGGAGACTGATAGCTTAGGTTTTTAACTTTTGTATTCAGGTAGGAGTCACACTAGAAATGGTGTAGGTGTAATTAAAGATAAGAGTTTGAAAGATAATGTTGTAAAAATTAATAGAATTGAAGATAAAATTATAACCCCAAAGATTTTGGTTGATACGAAGATTTTTAATGTTATAAGTGTTAGGCTCTCCGAGTTTAGATACAAGTTCAAAAGAAAATTCTTGAATAACCTAGAACAATTAATACAAATGATACTTTTTGATGAAAAAAGTTTTAGTGGAGGAAATTTAAATTTACATGTTGGTAGAAGGATAGAAAATTTTAGAAATATTCATAATGCTACAATTTTGAAGTGATTAATGAAAAAGGTTGAAACATATTTGATGTTATTTTAGCATATGATTTTGTTATTACTAATACTTTATTGAAGAAAAGATATAAACATATTGTTACTTATAAGAATTGATCAAATAGAACACAAATGGATTATTTTCTTATGAGAAAAAGAGATCGTCGAGAATGTAAAGATTGTAAGGTCATTCCAAGTTAAAATTGAAGTGCTTAACATCGATTATTAGTTTTGAATTTTAAGATGAGAAGTTGAAAGATAAAAAATACAATAAAATATTTTTATGAAATTAGATGGGGGCATTTAAAAGACAAATAAAATTATTTTATTAGTAAACTTCAAGATTTTATGATTTGGGATGTTGATGAAAAAGCTAATTCTATGTGAGATAAAATTATAAACACTATTAAACAAGTGATAAAAAATGTACTTGCAGAATCAAAATGAAAAATTTTTATAAATAAAAATAGCTTGTGGTAGAATAATAATATGCAAGAAAAGATAAAGTATTAAAAGTTGTATTTTAAAACTTGGTTTAAATGTAAAAGCTTAGAGAACTAAAAAAAAATATAAGGTGGCCTGCAAGGAGTTTAAAGAGAACAATTTGTGACGCACTAAAAATTTTGTTTTTAATGGTATTTATAATAGATTAAATACTAAAGATAGTGAAAAATATACGTATAAACTAGTCAAACAAAGAGAAAAAAGAAAAGTAAAAAATTTCATCTAAGTTAAGTGTATTAAAGATGAAAATCAAAATGTGTTTTTCTTAGGGGAAGATATTTAATATAGGTGGGTGAACTATTTTGATAAACTTTTAAATAAATTTTCTGAAAATACAATCAATCATAGTGTTCTTAATATCATTTATAATAATAAAATATTTTACTTTACCCTCGCATTAATAAAAAAGTTGAGTAGACTTTAAAGAAAACCAAGGGTGGAAAATCAGTAGAAACTGATGATATCCCAATTGAAGTATGGAAGTATTTATGTGATTTAAGAGTTTCTTGGCTTACAAAACTCTTTAATTTTATTTTAAAAAATAGAAAGATGTTTAAGGAGTGGAGGAAGTGTATTTTGATACCTATTTTTAAGAATAAAGGCGATGCACAAGAGTATGAAAATTATAAAGGAATTAAGTTGATGTGTCATACTTTAAAATTATGGGAGAGGGTTGTTGGACATAGGTTAATACGTGATACAAGGATTTCTCATAATCAGTTAGATCTATGCCAGGCAGGTCACTGAAGAATCTATACACTTTTTGAGAGGTTTGATGGAGAAGTACAAAGAGAATAAGGAGGATCTACATATGATTTTTATTGATTTAGAAAAAGCATATTTTAAGATTCCAAGAGAAGTCCTCATATTTTAAGATTCCAAGAGAAGTCCTTTGGAGAGTTCTAGAGAAGAAATGTGTTGATATTACTTATATTCAAGTCATTATAGATATGTATGCTAAAGATGTTACTTGTGTTCGAACAGAAGGAAGATTGTCCAAGTATTTTTCTATTTTAGTTGGATTACATCTGGGATCAGCTTTAAGCCTGTATCTTTTTTCTTTAGTTTTGGATGTTTTACTAGACATTTACAGGAGAATGTAACTTGGTGTATGCTTTTCGCTGATGATATCCTTCTTGTGAGTAAGTCTACAAAAAGTGTTCAGGAAAAACTTGAATTATGGAGGTGTACATTGGAGTCTAAAGGTCTTCGTTTGAGTAGATCTAAAACTGAATACATGGAATGTAATTTTAGTAGTAGCTCTAGTGTGAGAGTTGTAATTATGGGTGATCAAATCATTAAAAGGTGTGAATTTTTAGATATCTCGGGTCTATTGTTCAAAGGGATGGTGATGTAGATGAGGATGTTATTAGTATAATTCAGGTTGGTTGGTTGAAGTGGATGAATGCATCTGGCGTGTTGTGTGATGGAAAATAATTGCTTGAACTTGAAGAAAAATTTTATAAGATGGTGATGAGATTTGCAATGCTTTATAGTGCAAAATGTTTTCCTTTAAAAGAGAATCGTAAAACAAAAGTAAAGTGTTGCTGAGATTAGAATGCTTAGGTGGATGGGTGACTTGACACTTAGAGATAAAATGCAAACTGAATATATCGGTAAAAGGGCTAGTGTAGCCCCAGTGACGGACAAGATTAAAGAGAGTCTTATTAAATGGTTTGTCACATTAAATGTCGACCATCTAATGATCCGGTAATGATCCGGTTAGGAGAGTAGCTATTTTAGGTTAGACTTATGTTAAGGAATGCAACTGTAGACCTAAAAAGACGGGCATATTGTAAAAAAAATGATCTTAATCTACTAGAATTAAATGAAAATATGATGCTCAAAAGGATGTACTGGAGAAAAAGGATTTATGCAGCCGACTCTACTTAGTGGGATAAAGGATTGTTGTTCTTGTATTCATTCTGAAGAAGACTACAATAAGCTTTGTCATGGCTAATAATGTAGTTAGTAGGAAACAAGGAATAGATAGGAAATAATTTGACTGAAGTTTTAAAAAGATGTTAAGAACTACACTGCAGTGCTCTTAGTGGCAAGGATGGAGAAAGAAGTTTGAAACTTCGGCCGATATTTGTTTAGGCATTGTTGTTTATGTTAATGGCTATTTAACTTTTTCCATTTTATTCAGTTTCTGTTGTTCCCAGAAAATACACTGGTGATAAGTTTTTTCATTAAGTCAGAAAAGGCTGCTTTATTTCGTTTCTTTCTTCTTTACAAATAATATTTCTTAGGCTGGTTTTTAGTTTTCAATTAATGTTCTTATACCTTTTGATCATTTGCTGTCATTGTAGGAAGAGAGACAAAGTGATGATGTTCCAGANAAAGCAATGTTTAATTATTTGTTTTGTTTTTCTAGCAATTATTTTTTAAGAGATTTTGAGTGGGAAAGTTTCTAGATTTTGGCNCAATCAATGTATAATTATTTGTTTTGTTTTTACTAGCAATTATTTTTTAAGAGATTTTGAGTGGGAAAGTTTCTAGATTTTGGCAAATTATTACATTGTCAATTTTTTTTTAATATCACTTCTCTTTTATACTTATTTTCTGTTCACAATTGCAATTGAGTTATAACAACCTTATCAACTTGCTTTCAGTGAATATTTTAATGCAAAGAGTGTATGTAATTAATTAATTAATAGATCGATTCAATATGGTTTAGTGATAAATCACGTTTTTTTCTTGAAGAAAAATTCCATTCAACCATAACTGCTCGAGTATATTGAAACAGTCCTCAACAATGGTCTTTTTATGAATATATAAATCAAAGGATCAAGAAAATGTTAATTTGATTATTTGACAATTTTTATGAGGCAATTTGTTAGCAATTCGATTATTATATTGTTTAATAAATGTACCAACAACTCCATGTATGATTTGTTTAGATTTAAAATCAAATTTAATATAGATTTGGGTCTAATGATCTTGGATTTAATTTTAGATTCTTATTTTNCTTTCATTATTATATTGTTTAATAAATGTACCAACTCCATCAAGTCTGATTTTTTAGATTTAAAATCAAATTTAATATAGATTTGGATCCAATGATTTGGATTTAATTTTAGATTCTTATTTTTGCTCTTGCTTAAATTTATGCTAAAGTTTGGTGCATTTTATAACTAGAAACTAAGAAGTCAAATGTAGAAACGTTTTGTTGAATTAAAATTCTTCCTTTTAAAAATATTCAATTGGATACCTGATCTGATGATGTTATGTGTTCAACAGGTCTATACTGAGATGTAAAAGTAAATTTTCTTGAAATATCAACCAAAGCTGCACCAGGAAGATTACTGTGATGTTTTGGAGAATTATAGCTTGATTCATGCTTGATCTTTAATCCAAGACATTCACTGATATAAATATTAGTAATATAAGTCTCTTTAGGTTAATAGCATTTGGCTATAAAATTTTTAAATTTTAGAAATTGTTTAAATATGTTATAATCATAGTATTTAAATTTCTTAAATAGAGCATGCAGTTGGCCTGCATAATTCTCTAACGAGATTTTATGTTTCTTGTATGACCTTGAGTTTTATTTGAAATACTTCACCAAAATGTTTTAGAATATACCATTGCTTTTGTTTTTAAAATTCAAATCCTTGATATTAGATATTTTATTATTATTTTTTCAAACACTTTCCGAAGGTCTTCTATCCTGTTTAAAATTACCACATGATTTTATCTTCCATCAAATGTAGACAGGATACATTTAAGTTTTAGCTTTACAAAATTTTGGTAGTTGTCTAGAATAATAGCTAAATTCAAATCATTCAAATTTCATCTCTTAATTTTTATTATAATTTTCATATTTTGCTTTGAAGATGGTGNGAGTTTTAGCTTTGCAAAATTTTGGTAGTTGTCTAGAATAATAGATAAATTCAAATCATTCAAATTTCATCTCTTAATTTTTATTATAATTTTCATATTTTGCTTTACATTTAGAAGAGGGTGTGTACATAAGTACTCTTTGATATTGAAGTTTATGTAAGGTGTTTTAGGGTTTAGAGTTCTTATGCTATCATGCAATGAAATTTGATATAGCCTGGTAATGCTATTAACATACAATTCTCTCAGGGATCATACAGTTAATTTTAAACAAATATTTGCTAATTTAGTAGAAAATAATAAAAAAAGTAAAGATAAACCCAATGTGGATAAAAATTGATGTTCTTTCTTCTAAAAATTTACAAAGACAAATNTCTTGTGCTATCATGCAATGAAATTTGATATAGCCTGGTAATGTTATTAACATACAATTCTCTCAGGGCTCATACAGTTAATTTTAAACAAATATTTGCTAATTTAGTAGAAAAAAAAAAAAAGTAAAGATAAACCCAATGTGGATAAAAATTGATGTTCTTTCTTCTAAAAATTTACAAAGACAAATTTTTTATCATAGAAGGTATGCATATGTTTGAAATGTCACTTTTAGCTAAATACTGAAAAAACATGGGAGGGGGAAAAAGAGGATGGAAGAAAGATAAATGAAGTCCCCATAAAAACAAGCCTCGCCTTTGTACTTTGTGATAGTTTCTCCAAAGGGTGTAGACGATCCGAGTCAAGTTTGAGTCACANCTTCTATCCTTGAAGATACATGATTTTATCTTCCATCAAATGTAGACAGGATACATTTAAGTTTTAGCTTTACAAAATTTTGGTAGTTGTCTAGAATAATAGCTAAATTCAAATCATTCAAATTTCATCTCTTAATTTTTATTATAATTTTCATATTTTGCTTTACATTTAGAAGAGGGTGTGTANGAAGATGGTGTGTACATAAGTACTCTTTGATATTAAATTTGATGTAAGGTGTTTTAAGGTTTAGAGTTTCTTATGCTATCATGCAATGAAATTTGATATAGCCTAGCAATGCTATTAACATACAATTCTCTCAGGGCTCATACAGTTAATTTTAAACAAATATTTGCTAATTTAGTAGATAATAAACTAAAGTAAAGATAAACCCAATGTGGATAAAAATTGACGTTCTTTCTTCTAAAAATTTACAAAGAGAAATTTTTTATCTTAGAAGGCATGCATATGTTTGAAATGTCACTTTTAGCTAAATACTGAAAACACATGGAGGGGGAAAAAGAGGATGGAAGAAAGATAAATGAAGTCCCCATAAAAGCAAGCCTCGCCTTTGTACTTTGTGATAGTTTCTCCGAAGGGTGTAGACGATCCGAGTCAAGTTTGAGTCACAATGAACATGAGCTCAACTCGTCTATCGAAACAACAAGTTGAACTTGAGCTTGAGCTCGTGTTTAGCCCATATTATGAGCTCGAGCTCGGCTTTTGTTACCATGCATGAAAGTTACTTAAATCTTAGTTGGAGGAATTAGCAGCTAGAGCTTGCTCGAGAAGGCAACGACGAAACCGGGCTATGGTCTCTAGAGAGGTGTTGTGAGAGCTCACTCGAGAAGATGACGCGACCATCTTTTTGTGATTTGCTAGCCTTGGTTACTGCATGAGAAGAAATGGTACAGGGGAATCTTTTAATCTATTACTATGCATTGAGTGAAGCCATCACTTTTTTAATGGCTTAACTCCTTCCGAAACAGCAACAACAACTTTTTATTTTTAATTATTAAGTTCACCTTTCCAGTTAGCTCGGGAGCCTTTGAGCCAAGTCTTATTAAAGCTTGAAATGGATCTCATTTAAGATATGAGCTCAGCTCACAGCTCGATAAGATCGACTCTTGACGAGTTGAGTTTGAGCGGGCTCAGCTCATTTACACTTCTAGCTCTCACACTTTCACAAGGAATAAGTTCCCGGAAGAAAAATGACGATTTATGCATCCGTAGGAAATTTGTAGACTTACAGAGCTGTTTTTATACCTTTTAATTCATTTATTTATAAGATAATGGGAATCTATGATTGCGTATAAAATTCTTAGAAAGAGTAAGAATTGCCGAGTAATATAAAATTTACTTTCTACATTCCCATCTGTATAAATTCACTTCAAATCCCATAAGAATTTGTAGGAATAGGACATAAGGTCGAAATCTTTGAAGACCCGACTGCCAACCTGTAAAATTTCACATTAACAGAACTTTGTTACAGCCGAAGTTCCAGAAATCTCAATATAACAACAATGAAATCCCTGCATCCNGCAATGAACATGAGCTCAACTTGTCTATCGAAACAACAAGTTGAACTTGAGCTCGAGCTCGAGCTCGTGTTTAGCACATATTATGAGCTCGAGGTGTTTACCCCATATTATGAGCTCGAGCTCGGCTTTTGTTACCATGCACAAAAGCTACTTAAATCTTAGTTGGAGGAATTCGCAGCTAGAGCTTGCTCGAGAAGGCAACGACGAAACCGGGCTATGGTCTCTAGAGAAGTGCTGTGAGAGCTCATTCGAGGATGACGCGGCCATCTTTTTGTGATTTGCTAGCCTGGGTTACTGCATGAGAAGAAATGGTACAGGGGAATCTTTTAATTTATTACTATGCATTGAGTGAAGCCCTCACTTTTTTAATGGCTTAACTCCTTCCAAAACAGCAACAACAACTTTTTATTTTTAATTATTAAGTTCACCTTTCCAGTTAGCTCGGGGGCCTATGAACCAAGTCTTATTAAAGCTTGAAATGGATCTCATTTAAAATATGAGCTCGAGCTCACAGCTCGATAAGATCGACTCTTGAGCTCTTCAGCGAGTTGAGTTTGAGCGGGCTCAGCTCATTTACACTTCTAGCTCTCACACTTTAACGAGGAATTAGTTCCCGGAAGAAAAATGATGATTTATGCATTTGTAGGAAATTAGTAGAACTACAGAGCTGTTTTTATACCTTTTAATTCATTTATTTATAAGATAATGTGAATCTATGATTGCGTATAAAATTCTTAGAAAGAGTAGGAATTGCCGAGTGATATAAAATTTACTTTCTACATTCCCATCTGTATAAATTCACTTCAAATCCCATTAGAATCTGTAGGAATAGGACATAAGGTCGAAATCTTTGAAGATCCGACTGCCAACCTGTAAAATTGCACATTAACAGAACTTTGTTACAGCCGAAGTTCCAGAAATCTCAATATAACAACAATGAAATCCCTGCATCCAACCATCCATCTTGGCAATGGAACATTCCTTGATTTTTATGATAGGCGTGCTTAAAATTCTATTCACAGCTAATAGAATCATTTACTGTTATAATCACAATCAAAACGCAAACACTGGTGCAGCACAAATATTTCATGTGTGGGACATTTACATACATACCACAATTTCTAATGTATTTACTGTCTAACTCCCAAAGTTTGATATTTATAATTGCACTGCCTTGGTGGCATAAACCTATGCATGAAAAGCTTTAGTCCACTTCTAAAAAGATAGTGATGGTGGAATTTCTCATGTGATGTTAAAGATGTGAGTGGTATTTATCTAATATGAATGTTTTTGTGTTGGATATGCAAATACAGTGTGGTTTTTCTGTAAATTCCTTTTCATGTTTTATTGAAAATTATTAGTCTATAACACCCGTCACTGTCAATCGGAGCTGTTCTTCCCCAGTAATTGCGAGCAGGCCTTTGTCATGCTTCGATGCAGTAACTTTTGAGGGATTGTGATACTAATCATTATCAATTCTGCAATGATTTGTGCAGCCAAAATGCTATTCATCTCGTGGAGAAAGANTCCCAGTAATTGCGAGCAGGCCTTCGTCATGATTCAATGCAGTAACATTTGAGGGATTGTGATACTAATCATTATCAATTCTGCAATGATTTGTGCAGACAAAATGCTATTCATCTCGAGGAGAAAGAAAGGAAAGAGAAGGAACTCCGTAATGAGATAATCGCCGAAGCTNCACTGCCAACCTGTAAAATTGCACATGAACAGAACTTTGTTACAGCCGAAGTTCCAGAAATCTCAATATAACAACAATGAAATCCCTGCATCCAACCATCCATCTTGTCAATGGAACATTCCTTGATTTTCATGATAGGCGTGCTTAAAATTCTATTCACAGCTAATAGAATCATTTACTGTTATAATCACAATCAAAACGCAAACACTGGTGCAGCACAAATATTTCATGTGTGGGACATTTACATACATACCAAAATTTCTAATGTATTTACCAACTCCCAAAGTTTGATATTTATACTTACACCGCCTTGGTGACATAAACCTATGCATGAAAAGCTTTATTCCACTTCTAAAAAGATAGTGATGGTGGAATTTCTCATGTGATGTTAAAGATTTGAGTGGTATTTATCTAATATGAATGTTTTTGTGTTAGATATGCAAATACAGTGTGGTTTGTCTGTAAATTCCTTTTCATGTTTTATTGAAAATTATTAGTCTATAACACCCGTCACTGTCAATCGGAGCTGTTCTTCCCCAGTAATTGCGAGCAGGCCTTTGTCATGCTTCGATGCAGTAACATTTGAGGGATTGTGATACTAATCATTATCAATTCTGCAATGATTTGTGCAGCCAAAATGCTATTCATCTCGAGGAGAAAGAAAGGAAAGAGAAGGAACTCCGTAATGAGATAATCGCCGAAGCTGAAGAATTCAAGATTGAGTTCTACGAGAAGAGGAAACTGAACAAGGAGACTAATAAAACCACCAACAGAGAAAAGGAGAAGGTATGAACTTTTTGCCACTTCCCAAATTTTTTCAAGGGCCATTTACACACATGCCACACAATGATTATGTATTTACATATCTAGCTCCCAAAAATCCATTTTTAATTTTTAACTTCACATCAAAAATACCACAATCACTTCTCTTTTTAAAAGTAAAATCAACCTTTTCATACATAGGTTTACGACAACAAAGTGTGTTAGATATACGTGAATGCATAAGAATTGTGCCGTATNTTTCACATCAAAAATACCACAATCACTTCTCTTTTTAAAAGTAAAATCCACCTTTTCATACATAGGTTTACGACAACAAAGTGTGTTAGATATACGTGAATGCATAAGAATTGTGCCGTATNCACATGCCACACAATGATTATGTATTTACATATCTAGCTCCCAAAAATCCATTTTTAATCTTTAACTTCACATCAAAAACACCACAATCACTTCTCTTTTTAAAAGTAAAATCCACCTTTTCATACAGAGGTTTACGACAACAAAGTGTGTTAGACATACGTGAATGCATAAGAATTGTGCCGTATGTATGTAAATTTCCCTTTTTTTAATCAAAATTATCACCAAATCCCATCCCAAGTTCATCAAACCGACTCCTTTATCCTTCGTGTCAGATCTTTGTGGCCAATCAGGAGAAATTTCATGCCAGTGCAGATAAGCAGTACTGGAAAGCCATTGCTGAGCTCATCCCAAATGAAGTCCCTAATATTGAGAAGAAAAGAGGGAAGAAGGATGCAGAAAAGAAACCGTCTATTATTGTACTTCAAGGCCCCAAGCCTGGAAAGCCCACTGACCTCTCAAGAATGCGTCAGCTTCTTATTAAGCTAAAGCATAATCCCCCACCCCACATGAAACCCCCACCAACCCCACCTGCTGCCCCCACACCACCTGCCAAAGAGGGCCCTGCGGCTAACACGAGCGGCAGCCCTCCGGAAGGCACGAATGTGGCGTTAACAGCACCGGCAACAAATGGTTCGTCCAAAGCAAAGAATGATGTGCCTATAGAAACTCCAGGAGCGGCGGCAAGAGAAGCGTCTGTAGTGCTAGTGGATTAAGGTATCACGTAGCGCACTTTAGTCTAACGCTTGTTATCGTTACTAAAAAGAATTTATGATAAGGTCCATAATTATCATGTTATTTTCGGATTTGCTTGGCTATCTTCNAGCGGCAAGAGAAGCGTCTGTAGTGCTAGTGGATTAAGGTATCATGTAGCGCACTTTAGTCTAACGCTCGTCATCGTTACTAAAAAGAATTTATGATAAGGTCCATAATTATCATGTTATTTTCGGATTTGCTTGGCTATCTTCTGCTTATTTATTGTGAGATTTGTTTTTGAGGATAGCCATATAGTGTATTTTGGATGTCTAATATGTGTGATAGGGATTGTTTTTATATGGGTTGATTATCTTCTGATTAGTTAGTTCATGATGTGTGTGGATGTTTGATCATCTTGTAATGACTCCTATCAAATTTATTCCATCTTTATGAGGTGCATCAACCATGCCAAGTTTCTTCATGATTGATGTAATATTTAACAATCTTCTTAGATTATTAATTAAAACAAGTACCAATAAAAATATTTAAAAAAATCCAGTGTTAATTACTCCATTTTAATTATTAATTGCCCTGGATTAAATTATAAGCAATGTTATTTTAAGCATAAAATTTTATAAGTAGCTTTTTCTCAGGCTAAAACATTGAGGGTAAATTCAATAGTTTGCATGGATTAATCTATATATATATATATATATTGCAATAATTTGTTTGTTAAATGGTAAAGTGTTAGGGGTGGAAATTTACTGTGAAGATTTTGAAATTAAATTTTGTTTTGTTTTGAATTTGCTCTTTGGCACTCAATCAAAAAAACAAAAAGATCTTGGCCCTGAAACAAATAAAATGAGCACTTCGGAGCTCTGATTTTTTTTAAAAAACTTTCATTTTCTCATTCAATGCTGCTCGTTAGGCCCAAGTTTTCATTTTTCTTTGTAGGGCTGTCAAAACGGTTCGTTGTTCGTGAACAACTCGTGTTCGGCTAGTTAAGTTAATGAGCTCAGCACGAACAAAGATTTGTTTATTCGTGTTCANATTTTGGAGCTCCATAGTGAGCCTTATTTATTATCGCTTAATTCATGCTTGATCTTTCATCCAAGACATTTACTGATATAAATATTAGTAATATAAGTCTCTTTAGGTTAATAACATCTGGCTATAAAATTTTTAAATTTTAGAAAATGTTTAAATATGTTATAATCATATTATTTAAATTTCTTAAATAAAGCATGCAGTTGGCCTGCATAATTCACTAACGAGATTTTATGTTTCTTGTATGACCTTGAGTTTTATTTGAAATACTTCACTAAAATGTTTTAGAATAAACCATTGCTTTTGTTTTTTAAAATTCAAATCCTTGATATTAGATATTTTATTATTATTTTTTCAAACACTTTCCGAAGGTCTTCTATCCTGTTTAAAATTACCACATGATTTTATCTTCCATCAAATGTAGACAGGATACATTT
>JXCR01148898.1:57467-74821 GCA_002079205.1 Phalaenopsis hybrid cultivar
TATATACATATCTATATATATCTCTCTCTCTCTCTCTCTCTCTCTCTCACACACACACACACACACACACACACACACACACACACACACACACACATATATATATATATATATGTTTTGATTGACAATATCACAAGTTCACAAAACAACCCTCTATGCCTATAAATTATTCCACATATTTCAGCACAGTAAAATACTTGGATGGTATAAATTTTAAAAAAAAAAAATTAAATTTAGGTGTCATAATATGTAAATACATTGGAATTGGATGTTATGTATTTGGATGTTATGTATGTAAATGCTCTTTATTTATTTTTTAAATGGAGTGCTCCTATGAAAAATGACAAAAAAAATTGCTCCATTGTAAAAATTAGCCTTATAAATGTCATAAGAACATCTAAAATGTAACCTCTTTTTTCTAAAATACATATTTCAAATATATTTTTAAAATTTCGGGTTGTTACATGCCTAACACAAAATACACTATATTATCTTTCCAACACACAAAGTTTGCATTTTACTAAACTATCACTTGAAATCCTATTCTCCCAAAATTTATACCTCCTGCTCCTCTACATCTCGCGATATGAGTTTTTGCCCCCTTTCATCCTGAGCCCATTAGACTAAAAAAATATTACATTCTTTGTAAGTATGTACTTACGAAGGTGGATGGAGTGATCACGTCATCATAATTTCACTTATATGTGATGTGGTCACTCCATCCACCATTGTAAGTACATACTTTATAAGTATACAATATTTTTTTCCCACGAGACAAGAAGGAACTCGTTTGTCTTTTTTAACAAGGATGGAACCTGAGAGCTTCAACTAATGACTCCCCATATGCTAGGGAGATAGTACATGTAAACTCCCCGAAACCTTTCTTCCCTTTCTGACATTCTTCTCAACTTGTTCTTCTTCTTTGAAGGGCGGAACCTCAAACCATCGATCGTAGTCTAGTGAAGTTCGGGCTCATTACTCGAGGGCCTAAGACTTGGGTAGGTTTGAGGAATCACAAGAAAGGAAATGATAATAAAAATTATAAAAGAGATTGAACATAAACTTCTTTGTTATGGAGTTGTTTAGATGGCAGTTGAGAGCCTCTAAGGACAACAGTTGATGCAGATTTTTTTTACCTCTAAATCTCATTGAATGATTTTTGGAGGGGCTATGTTGAAATGCCCCGACAGATGTGGCGAAGGGATCTTGGATGGTATCCATTTAGGCAACCTATTTCCATGTTGTTATGGTATGACTCATATACCATATAAGAGATAGATGCTGGAAAGAAGCAAAGCGGAGCGGAAGAATCTGTCCAATCGAGAGAATTTCGTTACGTGGGTTGGGGGTGCAGGGGAAACACCCCGCTGTACGAAACAAGGGTAATTTTGTAATTACATATTGTACTCCAGGGCTATATATATATGCTCTATTGTAACCCTAAGAGGTTTGTACTCTTTTCTAGAATTGAAAGGAAAGCCGCCGCTCTGCTCCCGAGGACGTAGGCATCTTTGCCGAACCTCATTAAATCTCTGTGTGTTCTTCTGGATTTGTGTCGATTCTTGTTTTTCTTTGTCCTAATTTCTCAACCCCGACAGATGTGGTGAAGAGATCTTGGATGGTACCCATGTAGGCAACCTGTTTCCATGCACTGTTGATTTTCTATCCTGATCAGTTGTAGATTTTAGTGTTTCCAAATGTGACTAATTTACTTTTCATATTCTACTTTTGTTTTCTTGTAAATAAAAAACAATTCTGAGTCTCTCGTCTTTTAACATCATTATCAAAATGGTTTGTGTTTTTGTCGTAATGCAAAATTCTAGTTTATGGATGTTAATGCAGAAAAACAATTTTCTCATTTCTCATTTTTTATTTCACAGCATGCAATGAAAGGGATGTATTTTTTATGAAGCTATTAGAGGTTTCATACTGTTGTAGTACCAAAAGGAAATGTTGCAATGCCCTGTGCTTTTTCCATGAATGTTGTGCAATTATTTTAAGGTCTTTTAAACTTGGAAGGCTAGAATCTAGTGTTGTTGATTAAAATATGATATAAAAGAAGCCTTCATTGTAAAAATGGGATTTACGGTGGCTGAAAGCTTCTCATTTGCTTTTTTTATTTTAAATTAGCAACATGGCTATTCAGTTGGAGTTGGATATTTCAAAATCCGTCTTTCAACCTGTCAAAGATTGAAGTCAAGAGAAGGAAGAAAATTTGTTTATACGTTTCAGTAGGTTTCTTGACATGTTGTTTTCTACTGTTTTGCAGTAAGTAAGATCATTGTCATCTTAGAAACCATGGATTTTATGAATGACTTCCACTACTGTCATTTTTATTGTTTTGTTTGGATTTTCTTTTATGTCAAGTAAAATGAAATGAAAGTTACTTTCGCAGTCATTTCCATTAATTCCTTTCATATTAAGTTCTTATGTCAATTTCATCCCTTTGTTTAATTTTTTACTAGAATGAATATGTTGATCAATTATTTCTTAATTTGTTCAACTATTTTCTTTCTATCGTGAAATCTTTTTTTGTGATTCGAGATTGCAACAAATAAATTTATTTCGATCAACAGAATCAACAAGCAACCAAGAGCATTATATTTTGTCTTTCTGAATCCACAATATAAATCATACAAGACTCACATAAGTTAATAGCTGAGGAAGAAAATTTTATGGATGTCCATGTAATAAAACATAATAGATGTCCATGTAATAAAACATAATAGAATTGCAAGTAATTTCAGTGGGTTGATGAAGTTGATCAAACACTAAATAATGTTGATGTTAGCGTTGCCAGACTTACAGATTGTGTGGAATAATGTCAAAGAGTAACGAGTATATGACATATGAGCTTTACAAGCTTAGTCGTTTGATGGTGGTTCAAATTTTAGTTATCTCAATGATTGTAATTACTTTTCAGAAGTTGTTCTTCTTAAGTGTGACGACATATGGCAATGGATGCTTCTATAATAAGATTTATTATGTTTTGTCGATGTTATTTGTACCATCAACAAACAATTTGGTTTATGAAAAGCATAATTTTGTTGAGGCATCAAAATATATTACCTTTTTGGAAGTTAATGATTTTTTTATCCGGCAATTTTTTAGCTCTGAATTTTCTTTATTTGGCTAATGGCAATGATTTGGAGCCAATTTATTCGTATATAGATTAAAAGTTTTTTTTTGGGGCATTTACATACATATCTCACAATTCTTATGTATTTAAATAAGTAACATCCAAACTCATAAGCACACAATGCGTGCAAGAGAATTCATGGCGGTAGAGTGTTAAATTAAAGTTGTAGCGTTGCTAGAAAACCCACAAACACTTTGATAATATAAATGATGGGCAAAAACATTAGATGAATTTTTACGTGGAAAACCTGGAAAGAGAAAAATTCACGCGGCCTGACCCAGATGAAGAAATACCTTATAAATTGGTGATTATATATATAGTTCATTGTCTCACACGCGGGAAAGTGCTACACGGTCTCCCGAGCTACAACGTCGGTGCGCAGATGAACCTGTCGCACCACGGTAGGGAAGATCACTGAGGAAGGAGTGATAGTCAGAGCTTCAATGCACTATCTTAGGGGTCGGTGTGATTACGTGATGATGTTTCATTTCATAGGTTGTTTGGTACAATGCTTCATCACAACGTGTGGGCATCGACCGATGGTGATCGGTGGCGGTCGACGAGTGGTAGTCTATGGTGGTTGGCAGTTCCACAAGCAGAAGACATTCATTGGATCACAGTGCATAAGTGATGCTAGACGCCAACTCCTCCAAGCTTTGGTTTTCTTCAGATTTCAAGCTCCAAGTCCCCTCTCAAGAGGGGGTAGGACTCTATTTATAGTCTCGATTGCAATTAATGAAGGAATCTGAATCACTCATGGGATGACCTGTAGAGATTCCCTCAATCGAACAATGCTTGATGGGCATTTAAGTGTCTTATCGATGTAGGAATTGAACGAACTTGGACTTGTTGGATTCATCTTCGACAACTATTTGAATTTCCAAATATGCTCCTAAAGTTTCTAAAAGCGGTTTATTGGTTTGATCGAAGTTTGATTTGGTTCAGATTATATTAAATTGGTATCATTGGGTTCATCTTGTCGAGTGACTTAGTTTGATTATAATTTTGTTGAAATCAAAACTTTAGATAACTTTTAATTGAAGTTTGAACATTTCTTACTCAAAAGATCGTCCCGAGATCTACGTTATGTTTTGAGATTCTATGTCAAATGATGAAAATTTGTTGATGACGTATCGATTACCCCATATTTTTTAGGAAAATCAATTTCATTATCCGAAAATATAAAAATCGGGAGTTTTTTATTTTTATTATTGCATTATCATTTATATATGTGTATATATATTTATATGGGAAATTTATATAGCGCTCAATTCTCATGCATTTACATATGTCACACTCCAATCTTCATATTTACCCAAATACTAATCTACCTATGTATGAAAAGGCAGATTTCAGTCAAGAATAGTAATAATTAGGGGTAAATTTGATGTGATAGGAAAGAAATGAGTGGGCTCAGAGTAAATATGAAGATTTGGTTGCAAGATACTTAAATCTGAAAGTATTGAGCGCCCTATATATAAATGCTTATATTTTTATATGTATGACTGTTTAAATTATTATAAAAATATGTAGACAAGAAGGACAAAATTGAACATAGTTCTTTTTTATCGAAATTGAACATCGTTCTTCTGGATGCTTCACTCTTCCTGAGGAGAAATATTTGCGTATGAAAAACGTATGCAGAGTTGCGTACATTTTAGAATATTCAGATGATATAAATAGGTTACACTTAAGTTATACCCCCGTGTAATTCTTACTGTAACCCAAGTGTAACCTAACTGTACCGTCCAAATAACCTAAAATACATGCAACTCTACGTACATTTTCCGTATATAAATATTTCTTCTTCCTGAGCGCATGCCATTTGGTCGAAACGAAAAGAGTTTCTATAAAAGATTTATATAAAGAAGGAATTAAGTGCGGATGCCCCGTTTTTTCTGTTTTATTCTTTATTTTTTGAAAACAAAAAATAAGAAATAAAGCCCAGCGGAGGAAGGAGGCAAGATCAGTGTTTTGTCCGAAGAACAGTAAGGGTGCTATATTAGTAAATTAGATAACTTTAGATGTCGGATAGATAAATACTTGGAAATTAAGTGTTACTTTTATAAATTTCTCATCTCTATATTTAAAAATTTACTTTAGAAATTGTGGCTCGCAGCCGGAAGAAACGCTGTTGCCTCGCTGACATCNATGACCAGAAAAGTATGAGAAGTTGCAAAAACATGTTACATATTTAATAGCTAGAAGCGTGATTATGCCAAGAAAATTATCAAGCCCAGATGTAGCTTTAGTTCTGATTGTGCCAAAGAAAAATGATTATTTATTCTATCAAGACAAACTTTGGAAGGAATTATGGTTTTTAGAGTTTCCTAGGGTAGACATGAGCATAGGCATTGTAGTAAGGCTCCCCCAGCCACAAAAATGCTATGACTTTATCATGGTGGTAGATTAATTTCAGAAGCTGTCAGAGAAGAAGAAGAGGGTTGTCTAATACGAAGCAAAAATGTGATATTTTTCATAGTTAATTATATGTTTTATTGCATGATTATGATGATTTTATGCATTTAAAATGTATTTTTGTTGAGCTTTATAGGATACAGGTGTTAAGAGCACTTCGGGGAGCTAAAGAAGAAAAAGTAGCCAAGGGACTAGCGACACACCCGTGCCAAGGAGTGGCATAACCGTGTCGCTCTCTTTGTTGTGGAGAATGTTGAAGGGACTAGCCACCACACCCTCGCACCAAGAGGCGACGCGCCCACACAGTCATCCAGAGGAGGCAGCGCACACGTGCCGTATACAAGCACCCCGACGTAGCCAACCAGAGAAGGCATGACACCTGCGCCAAGCATTGGCATGAGGGTGCCCCTCATGCAAGAAATCAAATTTAGAAAGTTTAGATGCAGATTTTGGGGCCCTAAGAATAAAAGGAGAAGCCTTGGACGCAAAGAAAAACTCAAGCAAATAAAGGTTGCTTTTAATTGTCTTTGAGGAATCTTACGTTATGCCCTTGGGATTCCTCCTTAGGTTTTTTTGAGCGAAAGCTTCTAGGGCTTTTTCTTTTGAGAGCATTGGAGAGTTGGAGAGGGAGAGATATTTGAGTGCTCATACAAGGGAGATCACATGGAGTGCTCGCATTGTGTGGAGAGAATCAAAGAATAAGAGCAAGAATTATCTGGTTAGATTTTTTGTACTTGTTTTACATATTGACTCTCTTTATTGTAATGAAGCTTTTGATGTTTTCTCCGATCATGCATAACAGTTAAATATTTTCATGCTCCTGTGATTAGGATGGGTGAATTAATCGAATGTTTTCTCCATGAGTTTCCCTAGAAGATTTTTATGCTTTTATTTGTTTCATATTAATATGTTAACTTTCTTATCGTAATTTACTTCTAATTTGGTCAATTATAATGTTAAAATCTTGCGATCTAAAATTTCTAACCTTCGACTAAAAGAACAAGTAGGTTAACATACATTCGCCTAGTGGAATAGACATATTATCAGTAGAAAATTACAACCTAGATAAAGAACTAGAGCATTTCTAAGAAACCTTGTGTGGTTAAGCCCTCTTAAATGTAATATGGATTTCCAACGCTTATTATAATCTAACATAAGCTACGAATGATTTGTCTTTAGTTGTCAATAACAAGTGCGGATCTCATAGGAAAACTTCGATGAATCACTAATCTGAGTCACAAGAAGATGATTTTCATCATCTCTAAAAAACTAAAAAATCTAGTGATATTTTCTGTCATTTAAGATTTTAGAAACTTTTCACTTTCTGTAAATCTGAAACATAAAGTTAGAGGTTTAGTAAACTATAATTTTGCTAGTAAAAAAAAATTGACAAGTTTCCTTGTGGGATCGACAAGTGGACTCGAATTTAGTATAATGCCTGAGTGACATGTATATTTGTATGATTGGTAACTTCTTTGCAACAGTTTCAGGTATCAAGTTACGCCGCTTCCTGGCATAAGTTCGTCGATGGTGCCTTGGCCACTTTGCCTTCTTTAATTCCCAAAGTGCGTTCAACACGTGTATTCAATAAAGCACAACATAAACACCCTTCACAGGCATAAAATCATCATAATGATGCAAAAAAACATAAAATTAACCACAAAAAAACATCGCATGTTTACTGTTAGAAGCAAACCCTATAATTCTTATGAATAAGTTTGAGCTCTCGGACATCACGACCAATACCAATCCTTTAGTGACGTCCACAGAAGAAACTCCAGAGTTGGAATTAAAAATTCTTCCCAAGCACCTCAAGCATGTCTTTTTTAGGAGAACCCTCTGTTTTGTTTGTCATAATTTCCATCGAGTTGAGTGAACTACAAGACGTAAAGCTAATGAAAGTGTTGAGAACCTTAAGGAAAGCCTTTAGGAGAACCATTGCTGACATTGAAGAAATAAGTCATTCCTTATGCGTTGATAAGGATTTTGATGAAGAAAAATTATAAACCCAAGGCCGACCCTTAAAGGAAACTAAACCCAATGATGAAGAAGGTGGTTAAAAAGGAGATTTTTTGTTAGAAGCACACAATATCTATCCTATCTCAGATATTGTATAGGTTAGCCCAATTCATTGTGCACTCGAGAAATAGTGAGTGACAGTAGTGGAGAATGAAAAGAACGAGCCTACTAGAAGTGTCACAGGCTGGATAATCTGCATTGACTATAAGAAGTTGAACACAACAAGTAGGAATGACTATTTCCCATTGCCTTTTCTTGAACAGATGTTAGACCAATTGGCAAAACACCATTATTTTGCTTCACCAGAGGACCAGGATATAACCACCTTCACTAGTCCCTGTGGAATATTAACTTCAAGAAGGTCGGCCTTTGGACTATGCAACGCACCAGCCACTTCTCAACATTGCATGATATCCATTTTCTCTAAGCAAATTGAAACTAAAATTGAAATTTTTATGAATGATTTCTCAGTATTTAACATGCAAACGGAAAGTCTCTCTTCCAAATATAAAAAATTTAAACTTCTAAAGTAAAATTTAGGAACATATCATCTCTCTTAGAATTATTACCGAGTCTTGTGCTACACCGCTCCACCGACGGTTGTCTCGATCGTCCGCGAGCACTTTGCAAACACAAAAGAAACAGTGGACAAGAAAGTCTTTGTGAGAGGAAATCAAACAACCTTTGATCCTAAAACCATCAATGCACTCCTTGGCCTTGTCAATGTCCCATAATGTGAGTATTCTAATTACATGGATCATAACTATCAAGATATCATCAATTTTCTCACCGACTCCACTGATCAGTGAAAATTCAGAGACAATAAGATTGTTAATTTCCTCATCGCTGTTATGAATAAGGAGTCAAAAGTCAGACACTATTTTATTGCTACGAAACTCATGCCGGCCACTAGATGTCACTAAGGATCGACCCATCCTCAATTATTGCATCCAACAAGGAAAGTAGATTGATGTAAAGATTGTCACTTCCATTTCCATCAACCATGTCATTAACGGGCAGATCACTGTAGGTTTGGGCCACCTTAACCTTATTAGGGCTCTCTATGTTAAAGCAAGAGTTGTTGGGGAAAGGTGGGACCAGCTAAACCCAATAAAACTCATTACTAAGGCCATGATCTTCTCTCGCGAGAGAACATATACACACGCGATAGGAGAGAGTTCCTCTAGGCCTACCTCATCCCGACCAAGGCCCACTATGTCGATCACTGCCATCTCTGAGCACCTGGACACCCTGGCAGAGGACTCAACCATCATGCAGCGGGAGTCACGTGATCTCCATGAGCGATCACATTTTTATGTTGTCCAACGCCAACAACAGTTTGAATTTCTGCACCAGTAGTCGGTTGAACAGCAAGAGTTGTACTAGAGGGAGCAGAGGAATATTGGCCTAGACCCTGTGAGATACCCTGAGGTGCCACCATTTGAGTTATTCGACGATGCGGTCGAGCTCGTGGAGGAAGACAAGGAGGAGAACGATAGTGGAGATCATGCATGAGCTGTGTTGATTTCTAGACAATGATTTCTAATGTGTGCTTCTGTTTTTTTCTCTGGGATATGATTTTGATGTCTTGATTAGTGGAGCTTTTTATGTCTCATGTTATGCTCTGATACGGATTGATATTTGTGCTTTAAAACTATGTTATGCATTCTTTTTTATCTTTAAGTAATTTGCCCAAGTCTGAGATTTGTCTGTGTTTTTATTGTTATAAGTTTGTGTGTTCTTTTCCTAACATTCTATATGTTGATATGGAGGTTTACCTTTTCTATTGAAGTGACATGATAAAATGTTGAGATGTTAGATTCCATGTTATCACCTGAGATGCACTTTTCAATTCTTATAATCCTTTATGTGGCCTGAATAGAATAGAAAATAAGTTTGAGAGGGGGAGAGCTATGGATGTGTAATTGCTCTAGGGTGATTTACATAACTTGGTTGTAGAATCTATTCTTTAACTAAGAATTGGAATCCTTGTAATTTGATTTTGTGATATAATAAATTTAAAGGTGTTGTGAATGTTTATCAAAGGGGAGGATTAAAGTTAATTTCATGATAATTTAGCACTTCACTTTGATTACTTCTGTTTGAATAAGTAATTAATCAGAGACCCTTTAATCATTTAAGTTGTCAACCCAAACAAACCAGCTGAAAATAATTTTTGAATGAATTATAATCTNTGATAGTGGAGATCATGCATGAGCTGTGTTGATTTCTGGACAATGATTTCTAATGCGTGCTTCTGTTTTTTTCTCTGGGATATGATTCTGATGTCTTGATTAGTGGAGCTTTTTATGTCTCATGTTATGCTCTGATACGAATTGGTATTTGTGCTTTGAAACTATGTTATGCATTCTTTTTTATCTTTATGTAAT
Organism: Phalaenopsis hybrid cultivar; assembly: GCA_002079205.1. Taxonomy (NCBI): domain Eukaryota; kingdom Viridiplantae; phylum Streptophyta; class Magnoliopsida; order Asparagales; family Orchidaceae; genus Phalaenopsis; species Phalaenopsis hybrid cultivar. Next base: position 67,434 of record JXCR01148898.1, read on the forward strand.
TTGCCCACGTCAGAGATTAGTCTGTGTTTTTATTGTTATAAGTTTGGGTGTTGTTTTCCTAACACTGTATATGTTGATATGGAGGTTTACCTTTTCTATTGAAGTGACATGATAAAATGTTGAGATGTTAGATTCCATGNTTGCCCGAAGTCTTCTAGTGAAATACTTTCTTTCTGCTTTTATTTGTGTTGCGGATTCGGAGATAATTATTTATATTATATTATGATTGTGCATTTTAAACATTATATTTACTCCCACGTTGTTCATTTGAGTGTTTAAACCCACATAATTATAATTTGTGATTTTAAGCACTTTGATTAAACGATAGAAAATCTCATTTGCATTTTATAGGCGAGCTAGTATGTTCACCACATGTTTCATTCGAGCTCGATGATGAGTCGTCGAGTCCATTGTAAGTTGTGCGGGTCTAAATTATATTCAACTTTTTTATCTTGAAATGATTTGTATAATAATTTTACATCTTGATTTTGTTCTTAATTTGCAGTGTAAGAGCTTTATTTTGATTGCATGATTATCCAACTAAGTTCAATTTAATTTCTCTTTTATGACCAGCGTTTGGACAAAAACTAGACAACATTTCGGCAGCCTTGGCATTGTCCCTATTTGGAGAGCTACCTCAGAGAGTTGATGCATTCCTATCATGCTTAAAAAAATCATGCATACTTATGTGTCCCTCAACAATATGTCTTAGGAGTCTTTGAAACCCACCATGCTTAAAAAGCATTGCTTGAGGCGTGTACCTGCACCAAAAATAACACACATGAACACGCAACTACTCCCGCCGCGCCGATACGACACGGACGGGTTTTTAACCTGCAATGCTTAAATAAACATACATGGAGTTTGAGATACCTGCATGAAAGAGAATACATAAGCATAAAAATTTTCTCGCGACGTTGGAATAACATGCACGAGTACTTATGTGTGACTGCACGTCTTTTTTTATGCAACTCATGTATAAATCTCCTTCCATTTGCTTTTAACCGCTCCTCTTTCTTCTCCCAAATATTATCAAGCATGTATCGTAACTTTGGACATAACCTTGACTCAAGACTGACCCAAGGTGCATCAAATGACTCCAAACTAACCAGGTCCCTCCATCTTAAGACTATAATGCCTTCTCATCTCATTTTCATAGGCATGTTAGAGGAGAGTCGCCATTCCTAAAATTCCATCAAGATTACGCATGATCTTCTTTAATCTCTTCAACCCCTTGACATCTTATATAGTTCAGTCAGCATATCCCACTGATCCATTTTCTTCACATGGTTGCATGCTAATTCCTATGAGAGCATGGTATGCCATCTAACATTTTGATTACCTTGGTCAGTTTGGTTTACTGCTGACAATTGTTTTGATTCAGATCTTAAAGATTTCTGAGTGCAGCGAGCTTCTAATCCCTTTTTGTCAACTTATTGGATCCATTTTTATAACTCTAGGAGTTGATTATATGTGCTATAGGGGTGTTTGGTGTTATGTTATAGTGATTTATTAAGGCCTTATGCTTGTGTGATTATTGATTGGTCTTGTTAGCCGATGATAGTGCTATTAGATTCATGTTTGGTTTGATGTTTCACATGTTGCACATGCTTGTCTCTAGCTCTCCTTAAATAAGCTAGCTCCTTCAACAGCCCAATTTCTTCACTGTTTACTTCTCAAAATTTTCTTAATTGGATATTGTTGTTTTCTACTACTTCGGTTTTGCTAGCTATGCTAAGCATAATTTGATTTTGGCTTTTGAGGCTTATTCTTTTTGAATCAAAGTTTCTTTTGCTAAATCATGGTCAATTCTTAATTTAATTACAGTTTACAATTAGGCATGTTTCTTTTTTTTTATGCACTGTGCTATACAGTTAATTGAAAATATGACACTCAATAGGACGTAGTTGAGAAAAAGGATTCATGTAGCCGACCCCACATAGTGGGATAAATGTTTGTTGTTATTGTTGCACTATCTTACACAATTTTGGATTCTTTGCAAACTTGTGTGTTTCATTGGATATCTGTTTAAAGTCTTGATGATAATTTTCCAGAGATGTTTTTCTTTGTACTGTCATGTGACTTAAATCTTCAATTTTGGGATTTCTATTATTGTTTCTTTTTTTAACTATTTTGTAATTTTGTTTGAGTGATTTACATTTTGATGAGTTTATTACATATTGATTTTCTTTATTGTTGTGTGAATTTTAATCGTTGTAGAATTTTATATGCTCTCATTTATATAGTGTTTTATATAAATGCAACATATGTATTTTTGTTTGACTAAAATAAATGTGTTCTGTAGTCTTACGTTAAGATTGTTAATCACTGCATAAAATAAGAGTTGGGGAACTAGAAATTATGGTTTTTTGCATATTTTTTTGTGCATCTCATCTTAGGTTAGTATTAGTGAATCATAAACTTTAAGATAGTATTTAGTTATCTTTTATTTTTATTTTTATATTTGTAACGTTGTCATATGAGAAAAGTATTTTTATTATCGAAATGGTTCGATCCTTTCTACGAGAAATGGAGTATAAATGATCTTTTTGCACTCGAGTTCTAAGAACCACTCTGTTTTCTGCCCATATCAACGTACCGATACCATGGTCTGGTTTAATTCATATTGTTTTGCCGCCCAATTTAGACTTATGAACCTTTTAACTTGTTATTAAGCTATGGTTATGTCATTTCACAAAGAAGAAAAAGAATCAACCGCCTATTGGACTTTTGTAATCCATTGTTTTATATGAAAATTAAATAAGATGTCTAATCAAAATAATTCAACAAAGTTATGCTTAACTTGGAATGGTAAAATATATCTTAAATCTCGAGTTATGCAGAGTGAATTAAAGCTAATATACTATCAATATATACTGTACTTAAAATCTCCCTTGTATGGTATTTATCATATAGTTTTATTGTTGTCATCTTCCTTCACAACTTAGTATGCTGATTCTAATGCTATCTTGTCCTCAATTTCATCCATGTTATTGCTAATGTGATCAATCCATACTTAGCTCACCATGTTTCTTATAATTGGCTTGGTTTTTCAAATATCCATTATATCATTGTACGCATTCGATCTATTTCTAATATATGTATTAGTTTTATGTTCATAAACTAAGTAACTTCCTCATTATTTCTTTTTATCATAACAGCATTGCCATTGTCGGGCCCCAAACCTCTGTTGTGACAAGTGGAGGGTTGCGTTATGTAGTCGACAACCAACGTAAATTTTGTCGAAAAATCATGACATGAATTTTTTTTATCATTGTATAAATGATAGGGCATCCCCTGGAAGTGACGCGCTGTATGACTTGAAAACAGTGAAAAGTATGCAAGGGACGCTGCACCGACGTCCGGTGTAGTGTCAAATAAGCAAGGGTTCTCACATTATAGACGGATGTAAGTAAAGAAGTTAGTCCATGAAACTAATATTAGGATAAGATCTTGGAATATAAATACTCGTATAGGTAAATTAATGGAATTATTTGATATTATGATTTATGAAAAGATAAATATCTTATGTATTCAAGAAACTAAATGGGTTGGAGAAAATGCTAAGGCGATTGATAACTTAGGTTTTAAATTTTAGTATTCTGGTAAGAGTACTAGAAATAGTGTTGGTGTAATTATAGATACGAGTTTGAAAGATAATGTTGTAAAAATTAATATAATTGGAGCTAGAACTATAGCCCTTAATGCTCCTCAAGCAGGTTTTGATATAGGTTCCAAAGAAAAATTTAGGAATGAGCTAGAAGACTTGATACAATGATACCTCTTGAAGAAAAATTTTTATTGGAGGAGATTTAAATGGATATGCGGTAAAGTGTTTGAAGATTTTAAAAATATTCATGATGGCTACGATTTTGGAGTGATTAATGAAGAATGTAGAGCCATATTAGATTTTACTTTAGTATGTGATTTTATTGTTGCTAATAATTTATTCAAGAAAAGAGATAAATATATTGTTACTTATAAGAATGGATCTAATAAAACACAAATTGATTATTTTTTTATGAGAAAAATAGATCGTCAAGAATGTAAAGATTGTAAGGTTATTCCAAGTGAGGATTTAAGTACTCAACGTCGATTATTAGTTTTAGATTTTAAGGTGCAGAGTTGAAAAACAAATAATACTTAGAATCATTGTCCAAGAATTAGATGGGGCACCTAAAAAATACAAATAAAATTATTTTTTGAGTAAATTTAAAGATTTCAATATTTGAAATGTTTATGAAGAAGTAAATTCTATGTGTAATAAAGTAACAAAGACTATTAAACAAGTGACAAAATATGTACTTGGAGAAATAAGAGAAAATTTTTCTATAAATAAAAATAGTTGGTGGTGGAATAATAATTTGCAAGAGAAGATAAAATATAAGAAATTCTGTTATACAAATTGATTTAAATATAAAAGCATAGAGAACTGTAAAAAATATAAATTGACCCTTAGGGAGTTTAAGAGAACAATCTGTGATGCTAAAAATTCTACTTTTAGTGATCTTTATAATAGATTAGATACTAAAAAGAGTGAAAAATATATGTATAAACTAGTCAAATAAATAGAAAAGAAAAATAAAGATTTAATTCAAGTAATGTGTTTTAAAGATGAAAATTAAAAAATATTTTTTCTAGGAAAATATATTCAACATAGGTGAGTGAATTATTTTGATGGACTTTTTAATTAAGTTTCTGAAAATACGATCGATATTAGTGATCTTAATGTTGTTTATAATAATAAAATGTTTCATTTTTACCATCGCATAAGTAAAAAAAAGTTAAGGAGGCTTTAAAGAAAATAAAGGGTGGAAAGTCTGTAAGATCTAATGATATCCCAATTGAATTATGGAAATATTTAGGGGATTTGGGAGTTTCTTGGCTTACTAAACTCTTTAATATTTTTTTAAAAACTAATAAGATGCCTAAGGAGTGAAGGAAGACTATTTTGGTCCCCATTTTTAAGAATAAAGAGGATGCATAAGAGTGTGTAAATTATGGCAGAGGGTAATTGAACATAAGTTAAGATGTTATACAAATATTTCTCATAATCAATTTAGATTTATGTCGAGTAGGTCTATTAAGGAAGTTATACATTTATCAAGAGGTTTGATGTAGAGGTTCAGAGAGAATAAGAGGTTCTACATATGATTTTTATTGATTTAGAAAAAAAACTTACGATAAGGCTCTAAGAGATATCCTTTGGAGAGTTCTAGAAGAGAAAGGTGTTGACATGACTTATATTCAAGTCTTTACAGATATGTATGCTAGAGTGATTACTTGTGTTCGAACAGAAGGAGAATTGACCAAATATTTTCCTATTTCAGTTGGATTACATTAGAGATCGGCTTTAAGCTCATATCTTTTTACTTTAGTTATGGATTCTCTTACTGCATATTTGTCGGCACTAAAAGAAGGTTTGAAGAAAGTTTGGGGGGTCGCCCGTAAGAAGCTGTTGGTCGCCGGAATCGAAATCCCGTCGCCCGCTTCGGAAGGACGTTTTAANATTTGCTCCTCCACTGTGATAGCTTAAGATCTCTTCCCTTGCTCTCCTAAGCCTCACACCCTCTCTATTTATAGAAGCAAGAGAGTGGTAGGTGGGGGTGGTCGGAGGTGGGAGGTAGGTGAGCGGTATGTCACCTCCCAAAAGAGCCCTTAAGTGAGATGCGCAGCCCAGGACTTAAATACTGCTTTTCGGCCCTACACCTAGCCGATCTAGGACTATTTGTCCGTGACATTCTCCTCCACCCAATCACGTGACACCCTAGTCACGGATTGGTTTCACTGAGGGTCCCACTGGACCATGGAGAGTCCACACACCTGACAGGCAGTAATCTGCTCTGATACCACTTGTCACCTCCCAAAAGAGCCCTTGAGAGAGGTGCGCAGCCCAGGACTTAAATACTGTTTTTCGGCCCTACACCTAGCTGATCTGGGACTATTTGTCCGTGACATGTAGGTGACATGTGGTAGGTGAGCGGTACCACATTACAAAAGTGCCCTTTTACCTTAGTTCAATAATTGGGGGTCAAAATAACAATTCTCCACCTTGACCCTCAATTGAGAAGCTTCGAAGTAAAGATTCCCTCCACCTGGCCCCTGAGGGGCCCTCAGCCCTTGCTTGAGTTTGCTAACTCCAAACAGTACATGGACTTAACAATCACAGTTCTTCCGATAAGAGAGTACAGTCTCTTTTTTCTGACTCTTTGTATGACGACACGAGGGTCTTTGGTTACTCTGATGCAGTCATTCTCTGTCTTGAACGAGCATCCGCTTGACTCCAGCGTACCTAAAGAAATTAGATTTCTTTTGAGCTCTGGTACGTACCTGACATTTTTCAGTACTCGTTCAACTCCATCAAACATTCTTATCTTGATTGATCCACTTTCAACAACCATGTAACCTTTATTGTCTCCCAGTAGAACAGACCTATCAATTTCCTGTTGCAGTGTCTCGAACCAGTCTTTGTGAGGACACATGTGGAAAGAACACCCTGAGTCGAGGATCCACTCCTTACTGAATTCAGATTCTGTGATCACCAGGGCCTCAGCAGAATCGTAGTCATTAGAGGCTACGCTTGCTTCTCCTGATTCTTCTGGCTCTTCTTGGTACTTATTCTTCCTATTTGGGCAGTTCCTTTTGAAATGACCGTCCTTGTGACAATGATAGCACTTGAAAGATCCCCTTGATAAATGACTCCCGCCATCCTTGCTTGACCTTGATCTGTGCTGACTATTTCTTGAATCTTTTCTGTCTGATCTTCCTCTAACAATAAGACTGTCTCCGTTGACTTTCTTGTCTCTGTCATGCTTCCTCTGAAGTTCTTTGGCTCTAATTAGAGATTGAACCTCCTCCAGAGTAATAGTCTGCACCCTTCCGTAGAGCATCGCATCATTGAAATGCTCGTAGCTCTTAGGAATAGAGTTTAGCAACAACAGTGCCTTGTCCTCATCGTCCATCTTGACGTCGATGTTCTCGAGGTCATCGATGATTTTGTTGAACTCGTCGATCTCCTCTGAGACAGATTTGTCTTCATGCATTTTGAAGGAGTATAAACCCTGCTTTAGAAAGAACCTATTAGTAAGAGACTTTGTCAGGTAGAATACCTCGAGTTTGGCCCAAAGTGCTTGAGCCGTTGTCTCCCTCGACACTTCCCTCAGAACTTTGTCGCCCAAGCTCAGAATTATCAAATTGTGGGCCTTGTCAAGTATGTCGATCTTCTCCTTCTCGGTCATGTCGACCGGCAGTGCCGCCGACCCTTGCAAAGTTTCTGCAACACCCTGCTGAACCAATAGAGCTCTCATCTTTACTCTCCATAGGCCGAAGTCGTTCTTCCCGTTGAATTTCTCAATGTCGAGTTTGACGGAACTCATTGTCGTGGCTAG
>JXCR01148898.1:75437-94187 GCA_002079205.1 Phalaenopsis hybrid cultivar
CGAACTCCCGAACAGGGAACTCCCCGAACCCTTCTCTGCGCGATCTCCACCTCTTCCCTCTGGCCGAGCTGCTCGCAAGACCGAAATCCTCTACTGGCAGCCCTGTCGCAAATTTTTGGCCCTCGCTCGATGACTGTTCCTCCTCTGTCTCGCCAAACTGCACAACCTGTGGTGCGAATCCAGTCGATCAAAGCTTCCACTGCTCACCGAATCTGTCGCGATTCAGCTGACTGCGACGCGATCCGCTTGCTCCTCTATTCGTGAATTTCGAACTCTTCTTCATCGCTGGTCGCGAACACTTTTACGCGGACTCCTCTAGCCAAGAAGTATGGATCTTCCCACAGACGGCGCCAATTGTTGTGAGATATGTATTCTTGGCATATAAAAGAGACGCAAAGAACACAAGCAAACACAGATCGTTTACGTGGTTCGATCCAACTGGATCTACGGTCCACAAGAAATGGAGAATACATAGCTTATACATAGAGATGAGCCCTCATCTTCCTTCTATGACCTCCCTCTCAAGCGACACCTTGATACAAGGCCTCAAGATGCTCTCATTTTCTCTAACTCTCTAGCTATTCTCTCCTCCTTTGTAGTAGCTTAAGATCTCTTCCCTTTGCTCCTCCTTCGTGATAGCTTAAGATCTCTTCCCTTGCTCTCCTAAGCCTCACACCCTCTCTATCTATAGAAGCAAGAGAGTGGTAGGTGGGAGGTAGGTGAGCGGTATGTCACCTCCCAAAAGAACCCTTAAGAGAGGTGCGCAGCCCAGGACTTAAATACTGTTTTTCGGCCCTACACCTAGCCGATCTGGGACTATTTGTCTGTGACATTCTCCTCCACCCAATCACGTGACGCCCTCATCACGGATTGGCTTCACTGAGGGTCCCACTGGACCATGGAGAGTCCACACACCTGACAGGCAGTAATCTGCTCTGATACCACTTGTCACCTCCCAAAAGAGCCCTTGAGAGAGGTGCGCAACCCAGGACTTAAATACTGCTTTTCGGCCCTACACCTAGCCGATCTAGGACTATTTGTTCGTGACAGGTAGGTGACATGTGGTAGGTGAGCGGTACCACATTACAAAAGTGTCATTTTACCTTAGTTCAATAATTGGGGATCAAAATAACAATTATATTAAACAAGCCTAATGCGGGTAACTAAAGGCCAACTTTTGCCTCTGCAAGCAAAAGCCCAAGCTAGGATGAGCATGGAGGATCCCATTAATAGTGCTTTTTATACGGGTATAGATAGCCAATTTGACACCTTGATCCAAGAGGTTCCAATATGACCAGCTTGCATGGTTGCAAAAGAAGCTAATTCAAGAGACTACACAACAGACTTCAATTTTAATAACAGCATCCCCATTTCACAGTCCATTTGATTTTGAGGGAGGTTGCGACTAGAAGATAAAAGAGACACTCGCTTCAACATGATTTCCACTATTTTAGCTTGTATTTATGGGTGAAAGTAAGCTAGTTTGAATTTTTCTAAAATTAGAAATTATCTTTTTATATATATAAATAATAGGCCTTGTGCAGCCATCTATTAATCTATTCTTTAGTCAGACAGAATTTTTAGTCAAGAAAATGATGTAGAGAACATGTGTTAACATGCAACAGCCACCAAAAAAAAAATAACAAAAAACTATAATATAAAAGTTCAAGTAACAGATTGTATTTCAAGTTTTGATATTATATAAAATTAAGAAAAAAGAGAATGCATACATTATACTTAAAGAAGAACAAGAAAAAAAATAAAAAAAATAATGGAATGTGAAAAAAAATGGGGCGTCTACATACATATCATTCAATGTCCATGCATTTACATTTCTAACATCTAAACTTTGCTTTCTGACTTTTATACCACTCAAATATTTCATATCAGAAAAAAAAAAAAAATCACAATTTTAACTTTTAAAAAGTGAATACACCTTTTCATGCATAGGTAAGGCGGTTTATATGTAAAAATTGAAGTTTGGATGTTAGAGACATAAATACAAAGCAATTAAGTGGTAGGTATGTAAATCTTCCAAAAAGAATACCTTCCATTGGGACTTCAATGATTCGTACTCAGATTTCTTCACTGAATGAAGAAAATCTCTCTCAGAGAATGTAGAATCATAATCATAATATCCCAACAAAAATCTCCAAACCTGTATAGTCACGAGCAGGATATAACCCAGACACAAATAATAAACAGAACAAACGTGCAATAATTAGTTCAAGCAAAGAGAATGAGAAATAGAACCTCCTTTCGCAGAACATTTTCCATTCCACCATAAAATATTCTCTTTCTCAAAGCTCTTGAATCCATGATGCGTCCCTCACGGTCTAGGAATGTTCTCCACTGTCCCCAGAATTTAGGGGTATCAAATGAATCTTAATAGAAAGTAACGTAATACATAAAAAAGGATAAAAAGTTGCAAAAAAGTTGAATGCATTTTCATAAGCTGCAACAATATTACTGCCAAAAATTTCAAAATACTTGGGCATGAAATGTAATAATAACGAGAGGATTAACATCTATTCTTGACATTCACTTTAATGTCGTGTCAATAGAAGATGGTCATCATATCTTATAATTATATCATTTGTACAAATTACTCCGCATAAGTTTATTAACAGAATGAGAACTACCTAAACAATTAAAGAAGCAAAGCTCAACTAAAAAGGTATGCGTTTAAATATACGAATTTACCTCTTCACATGTCAAAGGTCGATTCCTTTTCTTTCCTCGTACAAAGGATCTCTCAAACTGTAAAAAAGATATAATAATTCCTAAAGCCTGAAAAGCGTATCTTTGCTTTAATATAGTTCATAATGCAAATGAAAAAGGAAAATTAGTAAGAGAGAAACTGGAAAAATTTTCAACTAATATACTTTAAAGGTTAGTGATTCACAGAACTTTTTTTTATCAGAACACAACAATAACAACAACAACAATAAAACTATAATCCCACTACGTGGGGTCAACTACATGAATCTTTTTTCTCCATTGTGTCCTATTTAGTGCCATATTTTCATTTAGTTCTAATAAATTAAGATCATTTTTTATACAATAAGATTTTTCTCCATTGAGTCATGTTTAGTGTCATATTTTCATTTAGTTCTAATAAATTAAGATCATTTTTTATACAATAAGCCTAGTCTTCCTAGGTTTACCTCTGCCTTTCTTAACATAAGTCGAATCTAAAACATTTACTCTCCTAATCGGATCATCAAATGGTCGACACTTAATGTGACCAAACCATCTAAGACGACTTTCTCTAATTTTGTCTGTCACAAAAGCTACACCAACCTTATCACGGATATATTCATTTCACATTTTGTCTCTAAGTATAAAGCCACTCATCCACCTAATCATTATCATCTCAACAACACTTAACTTAATATTATGCTTTTATTTTAAAGGCCAACATTCAGCTCCATAGAGCTGTCGGCAGCTAAAAAGAGGGGGTTTAAAGTTTGTGGGTTGCCCGTAAGAAGCTGTCGGTCGCTGGAATCGAAATCCCGTCGTCCGCTTCGGAAGGATGTTTTAATTTACATATATATATATATATATATATATATATATATATATATATATATATATATATATNAAGCTACACCAACCTTATCACGGATATATTCATTTCACATTTTGTCTCTAAGTATAAAGCCACTCATCCACCTAATCATTATCATCTNATCTCCCTACTCTCTCTCTTCTTTTTCTCTCATTTCACATTATTCTCTCTCTTTTCCACCTTCTCTTACTCTCTTTATCTCTCTCACCCCTCAATATATCCCCCATTTCTCTCTACATGTCTCCCTCCCTCTTTTCTCTTACTATCTCACTTTTTCTCTCCACCCTCCTCTTTCCCCTTATCACATTCTCTCTCCCTCTCCCTTTATATCTCTATGTCCCAATCTTTCTATTTTTCCTGAGGGAAAGAGGGAGAGAACGAGGGAGATAGAGAGGATGGAAGGGAGAGCCTGTGCATGAGAGAGAAAGATAGAGTGAAAGAGGGAAGGGGCATGAAAGCAGAGAGGGAAGGGATGTGAGCAAAAAAGGAGTAACAAAGTTTTCCCTTTTTATGCCTCTTTTCCTCTCTCGTTCTCTTTCTCACTCTCTCCCTCTCATTCTCTCTATTTATTTCTCCCCTTAATTTCCTTCCTCTTGCTCTTCCTCTCTTTACCTCACTATTCCTCTCCCTGTGAGAGAGAAGATAAAGAAAGTGAGAGAGATACCTAAATGAAGATAGAATAAAGGTGGGAGGGATGGGGGAAAGGAGGGAAAGAGAAAGAGATAGAGAGATAAAGAGAAGATATAGAAAGAGAGAGGGAAGGAGGGAGATAGAAGGACGAAGGGAGAGAGAGGGATGAAGAGAGGGAGGGAGAGAGTGAGAGAGTGAGAGAAAGAAGGAGAAAGAGATATATGGAGAAGATATATAGAGAGAGAGGGAGAGGGAGGGAGGGTGAGAGGGACAGAAAGGGATGGAGAAAGGGAGAGAGAGAGGGAGCAGGAGAAAAGATATCACTTTTCCTCTCTCACTCTAACTCTCTCTCTCCTTTCTCGCACCCTTCTCTACTCCATCCCCTCCCATTCTCTCTCACCTTCTCTTGCTCTATCTCTCTCTCTCACCCTTTCACCCTCTTGTCTCCCTCTTTCTTTCCATTTAAAGAGATGGAGAGAGAGAGTGATAGATGGAGAAAGGATAGAGTGAGAAATGAGAGAAGAGAGGGAGGGGTTGGAAGAGAGCGATACAAAGAGAGAGGAGAGAAGAGAGGGAGGTGAGAGAGTGGGATTGAGGGAGAAAGAGAGTGTGGGAGTGAGGTACAAGAGAGAGGGAGAGGGATATAGTGAGAGAGAGAGAAGAGAGAGACAAAGAGAATAGATAGGAAAGAGCAAGTGGGTAAAAGTGAGAAAAGGGAGAGGATGTGAGGGAGAGAGAGGAGAGAAAACGGTAAAGTTGGATAAAGAGAGTGTGAGGTCACAAATATGGAGGGACAAAAAGATAGGTAGGGAAGGAAGGACAATGTAAGAGATAAAAAAAGAGATGGGAAATGAGAGAGGGAGAGGTATAGAAGAGAGCTTTTTCTCTCTCTTCTATTGTGCTCTCTCTCTCTTTCTCTCTCACATTGCTATCTTTCACACTCTTTAGGAGAACATAAATAGAAAAAAAAGTGAGAGGAAGAGAGAGTTATAGAGGAGAAAGAGTGAGGAGCAAGAGCTCTAACTCTATCTCTCACTATCTTAATCTCTCTCTCCGTGATTATCTCACTCTCACTCTTTCCTACTCTCCCCCTCTGAAAGAAGGGAAGGAGAGAGAGAGAGGGTGTGAGAGAAAATTACGGTTATAGATAGATAAAGAGATAGAGTGAGGAGAAGAGAGAGAGAGAGAACAAGAGTGTGAGAGTGAGAAAAGGAGACTGATAGATAATGCGAGAGAGAAGTGGGATGCTTTTTTTTCTCTCTCTCTCTCTTAATTTTCTCTTGCTCTCTTTCTCTCTGTTGTTAGAGAGAAGGAGAGAGGGAGAGAAAGAGGTGTTGATAGTTTGAAAGAGAGTGTGAAGGAAGTCTATCTCTCTTTCTTTATCTCTTTCATAATGATGAAGAAGAAAAAAGATAAAAAGAGAGATAGGAGCATGAAGAGAGGGAGGGGAGTCGGGGTGAGAGGGAGAATAAGAAAGTGAGGTAGAGAAAAGAGAGAGAGAAAAGTGGGAGAAAGTGAGAGATATAGTGATAAAGAAGAGAGGGAGGGAGATATAGTGTGGAGAGGAGAGAGAAAGATACATAAAGAGGTAGTAAGAGTGGGAGAGAAAGTGTGTGAGAGAGAGAAAGATATAGAAAGCCTGAGAGAGGGAGAAGATAGAGGAATTGAGTAAGGAATGAGGAAGATTAGAAGTGAGAGAGAATGACAAATGATTTTCCTCCAACCTTCTTATCCCCTCTCTATCTCTCTCTCTCCATTTATATCTTTATCCCTCTCTTGCTACCTCTATTCTTTTGAACTCTCACTTTCCCTCATTACCTTCTCTCTCTTGCTCCTCTCTCAAACTCCCTCACTTCTCTATCACTCTTAAAAAAAATTTTCTCTTTGTCTCATTGGAAGAGATGGGAAGATAGACCTGATGCAATTGTGAGGTAAAGAGAGGAAGAGCAAGAAGAAGGAATGTAGGCAGAGAAATAGAAAGAACAATTGAGAGGGAGAGTGTGGGAAATACAATGAGACAAGAAGAGAGACAAATAAAGGGAAAGGTCTCTTTATCTCTGTCTCTCTCCATTATTTTGCACTCTCTCTCTTTCTCTCTCTATAACACGGTCCCACTCTCTCTACCTTTGTCCCATTCTCCCTTTCTCCATCTTTTCCCCTCCCTCCCTCCCTCCCTCCCTCCTTCTCTTCTCTATCTTTCTCCCACACTTCCTCTCACTCTATCTCTCTTATTTCTCCTTTTGTCCTATCTCACCCTCTAACCAATTCTCTCAGCCGCTCTCCCAGTCTCCATCCATCTATCAACATGTATCTCTCCTAATCTCTCTTTATGTAGAGATGCTTTTTCTCCATACATTATTTTTTCTCTCCAAATATCTCTCTCTTTTTAGAGAGATCAAGATAAAAAGTGAGAGTGAGAGAGTGCTAAAGAGATAGTGAGAGTGAGAGAGGTGAGAGAGAAAGGGAGAGAGACTGAGAGAAAGATGGGGGGAAGGAGAGACCAAGGCCAAGAGAGAGTGAGAAAGAGAGAGCGAGAGAAAGAGAGGGGAGTGTAAGTAAGAGAGGGAAGGATGAGGGAGATAAATCAATTGATCCCCCCATCTTCCTCTCTCACTCACTCTCTTTATCTGTTTATCTCTCTCATGTGAGAGAGAGTTAGGAGAGGAGAAGTAGAGAGAGAGTGAGTGATAGAGATAGGTGGGAGGAAGACTTAGAGAAGGAAAGGAGATAGAAAGAAAAAGAATGAGAGATAGTGAGGTAGAGAGAGTGGAAGATGGGGAGAGTGAGAGAAAGAGGGGGAGGGCAAAATATATCAAAAAAAGGAGGGCGAGAGAGTGAAAGAGAGAATGAGAGTAGAGAGATATAGCAATAGAGTAAGGAGAGACAGAGGAATAGAAAAATAGATAGGGAAGGAGAGTGAGAGAAAGATGGGGTGGGAGAGAGAGAGAGAGAGAAAAAGAGAGAGCGTGAGAGAGGGAGTAAGAGGAAAGGAATGGAAGTAAGACAGGGAGGAATAAGGGAGAGAGATCTGTTGATCCCCCTCATCTCTCTCTCACTCACTCTCTTTATATGTCTATCTTTCTGATGTGAGAGAGAGAGTTAGAGAGAGGAGAAGTAAAGAGAGAGTGAGCGAGAGAGATAGGTGGGAGGAGACTTAGAGAGGGAAAGGAGATTGAAAGAAAGATGTAGATCTATATAAATATGAGAGAAAGGGAAAGAATAAGAGATATGAGGTAGAAAGAGTGAAAGATGGTGAGAGTGAGAGAAAGAGGGCGAGGGAGAGAATATCAACAATGGGAGGGGAAGATAGTGAAAGAGAAAATGAGAGTAGAGAGATATAATAATAGAGAAATGAGAGATGGAGGGATAGAAAAATAGACAGGGAAGGAGGGTCTCTTTCTCCTCTCTCTTTCCAAGGTGGAGAGAATATGAGAGAGGTGGCATGGAGAGGGAGTGATGCAGAGGGTGAGGGAAATGGAAAGAGAAGAGAGATAGGGGAAAGCATGATCGAGAAATATCAATAGTGAGAGAGAGTGAGATAGAGCAAGAGAAAGAGAGCAAGGGAGAGTGAGAGAAAGAGAGGAAGAGTGATAGTGAGGGTGAAAGAGAGAGAAAGGGGAAGGAATAAAGAAAGAAAGAGGGAAGTAGAGGGAAAAAATGTAAGTAGGAGGGAGGCTACTACGAGAGTGAAAGAGTAAGAGAAGAAGGATAATGATAGAGGGTGAGAGTAAGAGAGAATGAGATAGACATGTTAGGGAGACAAAGAAGCATGAGAAGGGGAGCATGAGAAAAGGAGTAAGAGAGTGGGAGAAATATAGAGAGGGAGAGGGAGAGAGCAAATGAGGGTGAGGAGAAAAGAAACGGAAAAAATGGAGGGAGAGAGAGAGAGAGAGAGAGAGCTAGAAATGAAGTTAAAAAGAGTGAGAGTGATAAAGAGAGTAGTGTTTGAATGATTGAGAGATGGTGGGTGTTAATGAGAGTGAAATATCTCACTATCACTCTATATATATCTCTTTCTTTTACTCTCATTCTCTGTAGCTCTCCCTTTTCTATCACTCTCATGCTCTCTCTCTCTCCTCTCTTGTATCCTATCTCCCTACCTCCCTCTTTTTTGCTAGAGAGACAGAGAGAGATTATAACAGAGAATAATAAAAAAGAGAGAGAAAGAAAGGGAGTGAGAGAGGTAAAGAGTTGTGGAAGAGAGAGTGAGAGAGAGGTTGATTTTAAGAGAGAGAATGATTGAGAGAGGTAGCTAATTAGAGGGATAGAGGAGAGTGTGGGAGAGAGAGAGACAGGGAGATAGTAAGATAGAGAAACACAAGAGAGATAGAGAATAGAGAGGGTAGGAGAGAGGTAGAGAGTGATGAGAGGGAAAGACAAGGTAAAAGAGAGAGAATGAAAGAGTGTGATATAGCTCTCTTCATTCTCGTCTCTCACGCTCCCTCCTGCTCTCTCTCTTTCTATTTCATTCTCGCACTCTCTTTCTCTGTCTCACCACTCTCACTCTCTTTTGTTCTTTTTCTCATTCTCTATTTCACTATCTCTCTTGAATTTCTCACTCTCTCTCTATCCTATTTTTTCTACTTTCTTTCTATCATCTTTCTCCCCCTCTCTATTTCCTCTTATTAGAGAGCATCTTTGCTCATTCTCTCTATCACTCACTCTCTTTCATGCTCCATCCTTCCTCTTTCCTCTATCTCTTACTCAAATTGTCTCTCACTCTCCCTCAATCCCTCCCTCTCTCTTTCTTGGTTCTCACACTCTATCTCTTTATCTCTATCCCTTTCTTTCTCTCTCAATCTCTCACTCCCTCTCAATCTCTCCCTCCCTCTATTTGTTTCCCGTTTCTCTTGATCTCTCTATCACTAGCTCTTTTTATCTCTCACAATATTTCTCTCTTTCTCTCTCCCTCCCTCTTTCTCACTATCTCTCATTCTCTTTTTTCTTTCTCTCTCTCTGCCTCCCTCACTGTTGCTCTTCCTTTTGAACTTTTTCTCTTCCTCGCGCTCTCTCTTTCTATATCTCTCATTTGTTCTCTTTCTTCCACCCTCTCTCTCCCCTCCCTTTATCTCTCTTTCTCTTCTCTCTTTCTGTTTCTTTCTCTACTCTCTCTATCTCTCTCTCTTTCTCTTTTTCTTTCTCACCCTCACTCTTTCTGTTGCTCTTGCTTTACCACCTCACATTACTCTCTCTATCTCAACATGTCTCTTTCACAGTCACATTCTACCTCTGCTTACCTTCCTCCCTTATTGACTCTTTTCTCTCTCCCTCCCATCTCCTCTCCCTATCTTCATTCTCTCAATCCCTCTATCTCTCTTTCTCTCTCTAAGACCATCCCAGTCGCTTGCCCTTCTCTCTCACATTCTCCCTCTTCCCAATGTCCCTCTCTCTCTTTCTCTCTCTTTCTCATGAACTCCCTTTCTATTTCTCTTTCTCTTAATCTTCTCCTCTCTCTCTTTTCATATCATAGAAAGTGTAGATGAGAAAAGAAAGAACAAGAGATTAATTTCTCTGTAACTCTCTCCTTCTCTCCCTTTTTCTCTCTCTCACTTTATCTCACTCTTTCTCTCACAGAGAGAGCAATAATGAGGCAAAGAGAAGAAGAGCAGCAAGAATAAAATTAGGGAGAGAAATAAAGAGAAAGAATGAGAGGGAGAGATGAGAAAGACAATGAGAGGAAGAGAGATATAAGGGAAAAATCATTCTCTCTCTCTCTCTTCGCTCATGCCCCTTCCCTCTCTTCTCTCATGCCCCCTCCTTTCACTCTATCTTTCTCTCTCACTCACTAACTCCATCTCTCTCATGCACACACTCTCCCATCCATCCTCTCTTTCTCTCTCTCTCTCTTTCCCTATGGAAAAATAGAAAGATTGGGAGATAGAGATATGAAAAGAGAGGGAGAGAATGTGATAAGGGGAAAGAGAGGGGGCGATAAAAGGTGAAATAGTAAGAGAATAGAGGGAGACATGTAGAGAGAAATGAGGGATAGATTGAGGGGTGAGAGAGATAAAGAGAGTAAGAGAGGGTGGGGTAGAGAGAGAATAATGTTAAATGAGAGTAAAAGAAGAGAGAGTAGGGAGAAAAGGTAGGATAAAGGAGAAGAGAGGGAGAGAAAAGAGAGAGGGACAGTCACTCTCTTTGACTGTTAGAGAGATATGAAGAGTATGAGGGTGAGAGAAAAGGGTGAAGTGTGTAAGAGATAGAGAGTGAGAGAAGAGAGAGAGACAGCGGAAGAGTAAGGAGGGAGATATAGAAGGAGAGTTAATAAAGTAGTGAGAAAAAGAGAGCGAGCGAGAAGCTAATGATATGAGAGGGGTTGATGGTATGAGAGAGTGTGTGCTCTATCAACTCCCTCTCCCATTATCTTTTTCTCATTCTCTCTCTCCCCCATTTATTTCTCCTCTTTTATCTCTCTCTCACTCTCTATCTCTCTCTTCTCTCACTCCCTACCTCCCTCCCTCTCCCTTTCTCTCTATGTATATCTCTCACTCTCTCTCATCATTGTCTCTCTCTCACACATGCTTCATCTATCTTCATATGCTTCTCTCTCTCATTCTTCTGCTCTCTCTCACCCTCACTCCCTTTACCTCTTATTCTCTTTCCCTCTTTATCGCTATTTCTATCGCTTTTTTTTTACTCTCTCTCTCTCATGCTCCATTTCATACTATCTTTTACCTCTCTCCCACTCTCTTTCTCTATTTTCTCTAGCATCATTGTTCTCTCTCTCTCACTCTCCTGCTTAATCACTCACACTCTCTCTCAAACCATCAACCTCTCTCATATCATCAGCTTCTCCCTCCCTCTCTCTTTCTCTCCCTACCTTACTAACTCTCCGTCTATATCCCCTTCTCCTCCCTCCATTGCTCACTTACTCTCCCTCTCTCTTCTCTCACCCTCAATCTCTTTCTATATCTCTATGTGTCAAAGGAATTGACTATCTCTCCCACATTTCACTCCCTCTCTTTATCTTCATCTTACCTCCTCTCTCTTCTCTCTCTTCTTTTTATCTCATTTCACATCATTCTCTCTATCCCCACCCTCTCTTACTCTTTATCTCACTCTAATCCCTTTAGCTATGCCTCATCTCTCTCTACATATCTCCCTCTCTCTATAATCTTTCTCTCTCACCTTCTCTCGGTCCCTCTCTCTCTCCCTATCACGTTATCTCTCCCTCTCCCTCTACATCTCCATCTCCCAATCTTTCTATTTCTCTTGAGGAAAAGAGAGAGAGGGAGAAAGAGAGAAGGGCAATGGGAGAGTCTATGTGTGAGAGAGATAGAGTTGGTGAATGAGAGAGAAAGAGATTGAAAGAGGGAAGGGGCATGAGACAAGAGATGGAGAAAGATTTCCCTTTATCTGTCTCTTTATTTTGTCTCTTTGTCTCTCCCACTCTCTGCCAACTTTCCTTCTTCTCTTTCTCCCTCTCTTTTCCGCACAATTGCTCTTTATATCTTTATCTCTCTCTCTCTCTCTATTGTTGTATCCCACCCACCCACTTACATTATACATCTCTCCACCTCCCCCTTTATTTTTCTATCCCTCCCAATTTCCCTCTCTTTCTCCCTCACCATCACTCTCCCTCTTTATCTCTCTTTCTCTCACTCTCCCTTTCTCTATTTCTCTATCTTGATCTGTCTCACTCCCTTGATCTCTCTCTCCTGCTTTCTTCTTATCTTTTTTCTTTCTCCCCCCCTCTCTCTCTCACTCTCCCTCTGCCTCTCTCTCCTCATCACTCCCTCTCACTCACACCTCTCTTTTGCTCTCTCCACCTCTGAGAGAGATACCCTCCATTATTACTTGTCATTCTATTCTCCCTCTCTCACTCGCTCAATCGCTATATCTTTGTATTCTCATTCTCTCTTTTACCCTCTCTCTCGCTCATTCTTGATATATCTCCCTCCCCCTCTTTCTCTCACTCTCTCATTCTTTTACTCTCTCTACGTAACTATCTCTCATTCTTTTTTTCTCTCATCTACCGGAATCTCTATATCTCTATTCCTATCTCCCTTTCCCACTATAAGTCTCCCTCTCTCCTATCTTTTTCTCTCTCTCTCATGAGAGAGACAAACAGATAGAGAGAGTGAGTGAGTGAGAGAGAGATTGGGATATCAACTCATTTCTCCCTCATTCCTACCTCTTTTACCCACACTTCCTCTTACTCCCTTTCTCCCACTCTCTTTTTCTCACTCTCTCTTAATCTTGATCTCTCTCTTCCTCTCCATCTTTCTCTCACTTTCTCTGTCCCTTTCTCTCTCTCACCTTTCTTGCTATCTCTATCTCTTTCTAGCACCCTCCTTTTCTCCTCTCCTTCTCTCTCTTTTTCTCTTACTCTCTCTGATAAGAGATAGAGAGATTGGAAGAAAAAATGAGGGAGGGAGAGAAAGAAAAAGAGAGTATCTACAAAAGGAGAAATTAGGAGAGAGATTGGTTGATAGATGTACGGAGAGAGGGAGAGCGATCAAGAAAGTTAGAGAGGGTGGGAGAAAGAAAAGAATGAGTGTAATAAAGATAAAGGGACAGGAAGAGAGAGAGAGATGGAGAAGAGACGGAGATAGGGAGGAAGGGAGAGGAAATTGGTAGAAAGAGAGAGTGAGATAGAGGCAGAGAGAGTGAGATAGAGGTTAAGAAAGCTAAAAAGAAAATTGATATCAATCTTTTTCCCTCTCTATCTGTCACACTCTCTCTTTGACACTATCAACGATCTCCCCCTCTATATATTCTCTTTCCCTCACTATCTATCTCTCTCTTTTCCTATCACCAAACTCTTTATCACCCACTCACTCAGTCTTCTTTTTCCCTCACTCGCTCTTTCTCTCTATCTTTCTCCCTCACACTTTCTCTCCCTTGCTCCCTCAAATAATCTCTCTCACCCTTCTCTCACTTAATTTTCTTTCTCTTGTCTTTTATCATTCTGTCTCTCCCTCAAGCTATCAACTCATCTCTCTCTCCTGATCTCTATCACTATTTCTCTCTTGCTCACTTGATCTCTCTATCTCTCCTCACTCTCATGCTTCTCCCTCTCCTGATATCTCTTTCTCTCTATCTCTTATTAAAACAGATGGGGAGAGAGTGTCAGGATGAAATTTTCCAAGAGAGCATGTGCGATAGAGAGGGAGAGAAAGGATAGATAGAGAAGAGAAGAGAAAATAAGAGATCACAAGAGAGAGAGAGCGTGAGATAGGCTACAAGGGAGATCTCTCTCTGTCTCTCTCTCTCTTTTGTTGTCCTATCTCACACTCTCTGTATCTCTTTCTCTGTAGCTTTATCTCTCTCATCTCTCGCTCTCTCTATCTTTTCTAGCACTCTTATTTTCCTCTCTCTTCTTCTTTTTTTCTCTCTAATAAGAGACAAAGAGATTGTGAGAAAAAATGAAAGAGAGAGAGAAAGAAGATTAGGGCATCTCTACATAGAGAGGGATTGGGAGAGAGATTGGTCTATAGATATGTAGAGAAATGAGAGCAGTCGGGAAAATTAGAGAGGGTGGGAGAAGACAAAATTTGAGAATAAGAGAGATAAAAGGGAGAGGAATAGAGAGAGATAGAGAAGAGACGGAGATAGGAAGGGAGGGGAAATGGTAGAAAGAGAGAGTGAGAAATATAGAGAGAGTGAGAAGAGAGAGTGTTATAAAGGTAGAGATAGTGAAAAGGAAAGAGAGCTCAAGGTAGTGTTGACCTCATTTTTAGTGAGGTATAGTCTTCCTCTTAGGATTTAGGATCTAGCCTTAGGGTTCCCTCTTTGACTATCTTAGAGCATTAGAAATGGGACCCGCCCCATTTTAGAAATCCAACCTACTTCTGTACCCTTTTGGAGTTCGCATGTGTGGTATCAGCTTCTGGCACTTACGAGGTTGAAACCAACATGAGGAAACCCAAAAGGAGTTCCTATAGGATCATTAAGCCCTAGAGTTGCCTCTTGCACAATTTGCACTTTCGCGCGCACGAACTTTACAATTCGAATAATCAAGATATTCATTTTCCACAATTCACATCGCTTGCACCGTTATCTGTTAAGAACTTGAATAAATTTTGAGATGATCAATTGCGGGGTAAAATTTTAATAAAATCGAATTCGATGCATTTTTGACCCGATTGTCGATGAAGTTGTCCGGCTGATCCCGGATGACAAAACGGACTGCGCCGGTGTGTCCGGAATGTAAATTTTAGTTAAGAGAGACACTCATTTTGCTAGGACGCCGTACACGAATAAATTGCACTAAATTTGATTTTTTTTATAAATAAAAAAAATCCTTATTTCTAATCCATAAACCCCTAAACCTAGACGCAATGCCCCCTCTCATTCATGATTTTCAGGGCGCGACTTCGACTGACCTCTTCCTTGCGATACATCGGCCGCGGTCCCTCTCCCGTGACCTCTGTTAGGTTTGGGTAGGCTCTTCGCCTCCCTTCTGGCTATAAAAACTCCACTTTGGGGGATGGCCGAAATTTTCAGGGTAAGGGGGAGGTGCTGCTGAAATTTTGTGGGGCTTATTCCTGCATCTTCTTTGGTTCTGCCTCAAGGTGTAACTTCTTCCCCTCTCTTTTCTCCTCATATTTTTTTTCTTATGGTGCTTCTTTACTTTGATTTTATATATAAAAAAAAATCGGATTGCTCAGACCAATGGATGCATGAGGATCGGTTTTCTAATAATCCCAGGATGTTTTCTTTGGAATGGTATGCTAGGAATGTTTAGTGTTGGCGTTTCAATCATACCTGAATTTATACCTGAATTTATAAATGGTTTGTGGATTGAAGCTTAAGGTTCTTTGTCCATTCTATTTGAGCTAGGGGTAATATAAGCTTCTGATTCTTGATTTCCTTCTCAATTTTCTATATGTTTGAAGCAACCATATGAACCAATAAAACTGTTGGATTCTTGCCATTTAGTCAAAATTAAATCTCTTTTTGGTCGCCTCAACTCTGGCTAGTTGAGATAAATCCCTTATCCCTCATGGAAATAAAATCCCTTTGAGGGAGGGGATTTGGTGTTGTTGAAATTTTGTTGGATCTCCATGTTTGAACATTTTTTAGGTCTGTTGGATCCAGGTAGAGCTGCAAGCAAGGTGATTCCTTTCTTTTTTTCCTCTCCTTTGCCTCTTGTTCTTCCGTTGCTACCTTACTTTTAGCATGGTGTTGTCCATATGCATAATGTTGGTTTGAGATGGAGAAAACGAAACGCTCATTAACCGGACAAGTTTGGACTGGCTTCATGTTTTATTTACTTATTTGATTCTCGCATGCGTCATTTTAATTTCAGCACTATGCTATGATTATTAAGTGCTTGAGTGTGAGGGATGTAAACCCTTTTTTACCTCAGGCTATTGGAGTTTTGCTATTTGGTTTACCTCTTGCGCTCTCAGGATTTAAATATTATCTTGGCTCTGCATATATTTAACGTTTTGGAAGGATTTTGGGGGAACAAAGTGATTCGAGGCTCACTCATTTTTTGCTCGAGAAAATTTGAATGTCTCATGTCTTTGGATGTGTAAAATTTGGTTGTTTTGGTGCTTTGCTTTTGAAGAAAATCTGAAAGCTTTTATATTTTATTTGCCAATGGTGGAAATTTTCGGTGCTTTGCTTGTAAAAAAATCTGAAAGCTTTTATTATTTGCCAATGTTGGAAATTTTCGGTGCTTTGCTTGTAAAAAAAATTGAAAGCATTTATATTTTATTTGCCAATGTTGGAAATTTTCGGTGCTTTGCTTGTGAAAAAAAAATCTGAGAGCTTTCATGTTTTATTTGCAAATGTTGGAAAGTTTCGATGCTTTGGCTTTTGAAAAATCTGAGAGCTTCTACGCTTTATTTGCAAATTTTGGAAAGTTTCGATACTTCGCTTTTGAAAAATCAGGGAGCTTCTATGTTTTATTTGCAAAAGTTGGAAAGTTATGCCCTTTTGTTTTTGATAAATATGAGGACTTCTATGTTTTATTGGCAAAGGTTGGAAAGTTTCAGCGCTCCACTTTTGAAAATTTTGAGAGCTTCTACGTTTTATTTGCAAAGGTTGGAAACTTTCTGTGCTTTGCTATTAAAAAATATCTGAGAGCTTTTATGTTTTGTTTGCGAAGATTGTGAAATTTTAGTTCTACAGTCCAGGAACTTCAATTCGCTTTGTGGAATCTCTGTCGGTGAATCATTTTAGTTGCTTAGTCGCTTCTTGTGATTTTTTGACGGATGAAGGGGATTACAACACGTTCTGATTTGCTAAGTTATTTTTGCATTCATTAAGAATATGTGAGGGAAAAGTTAGAATGTGATTTCGGGATATGATAGGGAGCATAAGGATCTGTGAAATTCTACATATATAGCGCACAAAACCATCGACCAACTATGCATATGTGTTTGCACATACGAGATCAGTTTTTTTTTAATTGAATTACATATATACCATTCAATGTATCTATATATGAAATGCATGGTATACTTGCCAAAAATAGAATGATGGTATTTTGATATAATTTGGGGAGCTCCTTAAGGTTGGACCGAAATTTTTGTGAAGTGGTGGCATTGAGGCTGCATTGGTTAGCTTTAACTTGTGATATTTAAGTCGCTCTTTTTAAGATTGTTTCGTAGCCTTTTAGCTACGTATTCGAGGGCTTTTTGGACTACATTTGTGGGCTATGATTGTGGACATTGCATAAGTTTATCTCTTTACCGCTTTGACTTGCTCCAAGTATAATTTGGAAAGGATACCTTTTTGGGTTGATCGAATTATATAAATGTCAGAAAATGATATCCTTCTAGGATTGATTCAAGGATCTTGGGATCTCTTTTAGACCTTTTTTCGTACAATTTTGAGGATTGCTTTACCCTTTACCCTTTCGATCGTTTGGGTAAATCAATTCCTCCTCTCTCTCATCCCCATTTTCATTCTTTTTTTTCTTGCTTCTTTGTTCAGTTTTCTGTGCTTATGTCCGATACATAAGTGCTCACGTATAGCCTTTTGCTATATGTGAAACCATCAAACAAGGTCGTCCACCTGTTGATTACCTGTTTGGGATTAGGAGTACCCTCCTGAGTTAGGTTCGATAGGACACTCTTTTAGTTGAGTGGCGGGCTTTATACATCCGGGTGACCGAGTAGCCTTCGAGGACCCTCGAGTACTAATATATAGTTGAGTCTAGCCCCGACCCAAGTGCTTGCGGTCCCCCCTTTTTCAGACTTTTTCATATGTTTTCTTGGGATTTTTGGACAAAGCACTCGTGGTCTCTTTTCGGGATTTCCCGTGTTTTCTATGATTTTCATTGATTCGTCGATTTCCTCGCATTTTTCTTGTCGCGAGTCTTTTGACAATTTTTTTTCTCGAGATTTCTGGACGATGTTTCTTTACTTTTGTTTATATAAAGCATTTCGGCCTGCTTCCTCAAATTTTGTTGCTTGTACCTGATTTCATCAATTACACATAAGGAACTGCGGATCTCCCAGGTATACAGGTTTGTTTTGTGTTTACAGCTTGTTACTTTCTTGCAAATCACCTACTTGTTGTACTTCTTACTTTTCATTTACACCGCATGTTGTACTGTTCTCTTCACTGCATACTCTACTACTTGTCCTGTGCTACATACTCTACTGTTATACTATACACTGTGCAACTTCAACATGTTTCCTATAAAATGTTTAAAGAACTACAACCACAGGGCCATTGGATTTGACATCATAACCTGACACCCTAGAAAACTTAAACTCGTCACGACGAGTGGCTTGGAGCTAGCATTATGGGCAGCACGATCATCTTCAACAGCAAAACATATTTACATCAGCAAAACCTTTCCTTAGAATTAAACAACAAGCCACAGGATTTGGAGGTAGTCTGTTTAGCGCAACATAAATCCTCATTTTATCTTTTAGGCCTTTGCAAAGTCAGGTTGTGTAATTTAAGCCCTAATTCGTTCTAGGTTCCGAGGTTGTCGTCCGATACGATATAAACCCTCACATCTTCTAGGCTATTTGTGTGATCGCTTCACATGAATGTAAGTCATAACTAATAAAATTGGCAGGATGAAACGCCTAAACATTTCTCCTCAAAATTGAAGCTAAACATTAGGATAGTTTGGGAAGTCACCGAGGTTCTCCTCAGGATCCACAACATCCCCTTGTTCCTCTTCATTTGGATTGCTCAACAATGTCCCAAATTTGAGTATTTCCCATTTGACACTCGTTTGTCCGATCTCATCGGAAAGTCCTATCATTTTGACCTCTTTGAAGATAATATTCCCTGATTTTTATTGATAGTTTTCTAATGCGACTTCGGTCATTTAAGATGTAATTAACTATAGGGGCTTGCGTTTATAGGAAGCTTGTCCGAACCCAGCTTAATATAAACCTTATTTAATTCTTCATATTAAATAGGAGAACTTGTCAGCAAATAAAATGGTTTCGCAGACCAAATGAATGTCATATATTTCTTAATTTATTTGATTGAGCCTCATTCTCAAGTCTTGTGTTTATCCTTCGGGATAGATACAAGGCTTGAGGTACATCGCTCTTTCAATTAAACTATGAAAAATATGGGGTCAGTTTGATTTCATATTTTTCTAAAACTATATATATATATAT